>JAWDJD010000001.1:112717500-112957500 GCA_035047305.1 Bradypodion pumilum | reverse complement strand
GTCTCAAAAAAATTAATACATAAATAAAAAACAGGGACACTTGGGGGCAGAGCATGGGGGGGGGGATATCACTGCAGTCCTTAAACACCACAACCAACTGCCTAAATCACCACACATGGGGTCAGCAAATTTGGCTCTCCAGATGTCCTTGAACTTCAATTCCCTGAAGCCCTGATCAGCAGGTGTACTGACTTGGGCTTTTGGTAATTGAAGTCCAAGAACACCTGGAGAGCCAAGTTTGCTGACCTGGAACCACACCATCACACACAGACATGCCCCCTGTCCTTTTAAACATCATAATGACTGCATGTCAAGTATATTTGAATCCTGACTTGAAAAAGTAGAAGCTCCTAATGACTTAGAAAAAAAACATCATGCAGGCAGCAAAAATATTTTGAATTTATACAATGCATAAGAGGAGCAAATCCTGACGTAATCTGACCTTGTAGTCAAGTGTTGAGTCAAGAGAAAAACATCAATCTTGTTTGTTTGTTGGCTGTAATACAAAATGAGAAAATTGGTGAAGAAAGGTCTATTGTCAGTTCTAGTAAAGGTAAAGGTTTCCCTTGCTCGAAAGCCAATCGTATCTGACTCGGGTTCAGTGCTCATCTGTTTCAAAGCCGAAGAGCCAGTGTTGTCTGCTTCTGCAGACATTTCCATGGTCATTGTGGCAGGCATGACTAGACACCGGAGCACACAGAATAGTGTTACCTTCCCACCAAAGTGGTCCCTATTTATCTACTTGCAATTTCTTGCTTTCAAACTGCTAGGTTGGCAGGAGCTGGGACAAAGACGGGAGCTCATTCCGTCCTGCAGTACTCGGGAATCAAATTGCTGATCTTCTACCTCCCAGTCAGTGTCTTAGCCACTTGAGCCACTGCAGTCCCTTGTCAGTTCTAGAGCCTGAATAAATTACAGTAATACCTCATACAAAGTCCGCTTCATACAACATCGGATTCATACAACATCGCCTAATTCCTTGAAAAAAGTTGCCTCATACAAAGTTGTGTGACTTTGTATGAGGCATTGGGGTTTTCCCAGGTTGCATTGCACCTGGGCAGTATAAAAGGCAGGGCACATGTGTGCATTGCTCTTGTGGGTTTTGCATGAGGCGAAGAGTGTTTAGAAGTGGTTTTGAGCACGATTTTGGATTTTTTCGTCAGAATTTTTAGAAGCATTCCTGGGATTTTTGCAGCATTCTTCAGGTTCTTGGACAATCAGGGTTGTTTGAAATGTTTTTGTAATGTTTTTAGCCTTTAGACAATAATTTCTTAAAGTTCTGTCAGTTTCCTGTCTGTCTCCTTGACTTTGCTCTGAAGTCTGTGCTGTTACAGTACAACAGTTAAAATATAACCATTAACTTGCTTGTTTCATAAAATAATAATTGAAATAGTTTGAAAGTACTGTATCTGAATGCAGGAAAGCTGACCACATTTTTCTCTAATTTACCTTTGTATTGGTTCCTTTGTTATAATATTGCACAAAGCTGCAGTAGAATAATGAGATACTTATTTTCAACCGTTTAGTGAGGCCACACTCCATAACTGTATAAGCAACTATAGAAGTCATAATAGTTGCAAAAAAAAGGGCTTCCCAACAGAAATACAGATACAGTATCCAGGCTCTGGGACAGATCCAGGTGTCAGCTCTGTCCTCTGTCAACGCAAGAAGCAGTATCAACCAATCAAACAACATTGTCCACAACTTCCATGCTGTTCATCCTCCAATTGAAGAGACATTGTCTTTTGATGATAATACCCTTACTGCAGTTTATGTAGGTGAAGCAAGGCAATGTCTATGCAAAGAATAAATGGACGGCAATCTGTCTTCTTCTTGGCCAAAGACTGTTGCCATGCATAGATTAAATCCAACGGATGTTGCTGTCAGTGGCTGATATTTTGTTCACACAGCTACACTAAGGCTGCTGATGCCATCAACTATGGTGATTTTTTTGGAAATAAAACATTTCCCACCCCCCAAAAAGGTCTTGAGGCTCCCATGGAGTGTCATGGAAAAGCCTCTTCTTCAAGTGCCATATCCGAATCCAATTATTGGTTCTAATCATGGCGATCAATCATGAAGATTGTCCTGGGAACAATATAATGCAGTGGCCTTCCATTTGCCTTCTGCAGTGTAGCGTGACACCCGTACCACTGATCCAGTTCTGTGAGTTACTTTCTGGTCTTTTTTTAAAATACATTTTTATTGAGTATAAAAAGATAAACATTACAAAAAAGAAAAAAATATAGAAAA
Organism: Bradypodion pumilum; assembly: GCA_035047305.1. Classification (NCBI taxonomy): domain Eukaryota; kingdom Metazoa; phylum Chordata; class Lepidosauria; order Squamata; family Chamaeleonidae; genus Bradypodion; species Bradypodion pumilum. Next base: position 112,955,247 of record JAWDJD010000001.1, on the reverse strand, counting down.
GAGAACACGTAATTTAAAAGAAAAAAACATATTCAATTTTTATCGAATCCAATTACATTAAACATAACATAAACTACTAATAATCACCCTGTGTATTTACAAGTTATAAGAGCCTGTGGGATATTGCCTTTTTTACCATTTCCAAATATATATATAATCTGGTACAAGGCTATTGCTCTGATCTCCATTCAATGAGTATTCCACAAAAGGTTGCCAAATTTTCCAAAATCTATTTTCTTTAATTTTTCCCTTATATTTGTTTATTTCCCATGTCAGTTTGTCATTCAATGCAAGATCCCACATCTCTTTATACCATTCCTCTACTTTTAGAACTCTATCAAGTTTCCAGCTCCTTGCTATACACATTCTAGCTGATATCAGCATAATAGCTATTAGTTCCTTATTGTCTTCATTTACTTTCAAATTCTCGACATCTGTTAACAGCACCATATTTAAATTCAATTCACATTCTACCCCCATAATATCACATATTTCCTTCTCAATTTTCCCCCAATACTCTTTTACCACTTTACAATTCCACCACATATGTTCATATGTTCCTAAAGAGTTTTTACATCTCCAACACATTTTACTTTTAGCATTGTCCATTTGAAATAATCTCTCAGGAGTCAAATACCACTTCCATAACATTTTGTAATTATGCTCTTTCATTCTTACCGACATAGTTCTCATATATCTTTTTCCCCACTTATCTTTCCAAATTTCCCCCTGAATTTTTATGTTCAAATCCTGTTCCCAGCATGACTTCAAAGTTTCTTGTGGATTACCTTCATTATTTAAAATTTTATAAATCCTGCTTACTATACCCTTTAATCCCATATCTCCTTTTTGTATTTTTAACAACAGTTGCTCAAATTCTGTTTTATCCCTCTCTAAACTACTTTCTTCCTTGTATTTATCAGTCCATCCATCCAACATTACCTTCTGAAGCCAGTTCAGATTCAACTGTGAATAAATTACTGCTTTATTTTCGCTATCTTTACAGGCACGAACCCAGTCCTTCAACAAAGAAACATTTTTCCTTTCCAGTACCATCTTTAAACTATTATCTAATTGTATCGGAAAACTTTTGATATCATCTAATTCTATTATAGGAGATAGTTCTGGACTCAATTTCTTTTTGACCTTGTTCCAAACATCCAACATTGTTTTCATCATTCTATTTTTAACACTAATTTTCCCTTTCTTGTCGCCTAGAAATACCCCTTTACCCATTTTAACTCCTTCATCTCTATTTCTTCCCAGACAACCTTCTCCCTTGCTAAAAGTTTTATAATATTCTTAATTTGGAAAGCTCTATAATAATTCCTTAAATTAGGTATTCCCAATCCTCCTTCTTTCTGAGATAAGTACCAAAAAATCTTAGCAATTCTAGGCTTTTTTCCTGCATCACAATAATTATTTATTATGTTTTGAAAACCTTTAATTTCCTTATCAAACAACCTAATCGGCAACGCATCAAATAAAAAAATTATTTTTGGCAACAACATTTTAGTTAACGCTATCCTACCAAACCATGACAATTTGATTTTTTTATACAATTCTATTTTCTCTTTAATTTCTTTTTTCTGTTTATCATAATTTAATCGCTTAAGGTCCTCAATTTTATTTGAGATACTTATTCCTAAATATCTCAAACATTCTTTAACTTGAATTTTAAATTTAGCCTTAATTCTCTCTTGTTCCTCCTTCTCAACATTACAGGCTATTATTTCTGATTTATCCCAATTGATTCTCAGCCCTGTTATCTCTTCAAAATCTTTTAGATGTCCTTGTATTTTTTCCAATGCCTTTCTAGGATGCTTCATTATTATCAAAGTATCATCTGCATACAAACTTATTTTATTTCCAGCCATCCCTTCAATGCCTTTATCCCCTCTTATAATATTCGCTAACAACTCCATTGCCATTATAAACAATACTGGGGATAATGGGCAACCCTGTCTTGTACCTGCTTCTAATCTTATCTCTCCTGTATTTTCATCATTGACCCTGACTTTTGCAAATCCAAATTGATATAACTGATCTATCATGTTACAAAATCTATCTCCAAATCCATAACATCGAATTATCTCTTTAATTGTAACCTATTGCAAAGAATCAAAAGCCTTAAATATATCTAATGACAATAATCCAACTTTCTCTTTTGTATGCCCTGCTATGTCAATCAAGTCCAGAACCCTCCTAATTAAATCAGACATATGACGTCCTTTCAAAAATCTCGCTTGATCCTCCTTTATATAATTGCCCATGAACCCATTTAATCTTTTTGCTATTATTGCTGTAAATATCTTAGCGTCTTGATTTATCAGAGAAATAGGCCTATAAGATTCCACTTTTTCAACATCCTTTCCAGGCTTTGGCAGCAAAACAATTATAGTTCTGTTCCATGATGTCAGTATCTTTCCCCCATCCAATATATAGTTAAACAATTTCACTAATCTTGGAACTACACTATCTTTAAATTCCTTATAAAAATCCGCTGTCAGTCCATCCTCACCCGGGGATTTACCTAGCTTCAGGTTGCCTATTGTATCTTTTACCTCTTTTTCCGTTATTCGCTCCTCCATTTTATTTTTATGTTCCAATTCTATTTTTATTTGCACCTGTTTTTCTAACTGTTCTCTCAACTTTTCTATATTGATATCTCTTTTAGTATACAAACTCTGGTAGAAATCTTTTACAATCTCAATCTTATCACTAGCCTTATTACATCTCACCCCTACTTTATTTATCAAAATTCCAATCTCTCTTTTCGTCCTCTTTTCTTTAGCAGCTCTTGCCAATAATTTAGAATTCCTATTACTATATTCAAAATACTCTCTCTTCAAATATAATAGATCTTTTTTTTACCTTCTGCATATCTTTTCCTATCAACTCTGACTTTAACCTTTGAATTTTATCAAATGCTTTTTTACTATTGGTCTTTATATGTTCCTCTTGCAAATGCTTAATCTCGTTCTCTATCTCAGACTGTTTGTCTCTACGTTGTTTATTTTTAATACTAGCCAACCTAATGCATTTCCCTCTAAATACCGACTTCATGGTATCCCAAACCACATTATAGCTAACCTCTCCATTATCATTCCAGGCCCAACTTTCATTCCAATTTTCAATTATCTTTTCTTTACTCATTTGATCATAAAATAATTTTTCATCATATCTCCAATTCCTCCTATCCTTCCCCCCCATCAAGTCTCAATTCCATCCAGAGTTTTGCATGATCAGATTCCTTAAAAATCCCGATTTCTACATCATCTACATTTTTAATCAAATTTTCTGTGGCCAGGATATAGTCAATTCTGGAGTATGTATTATGCACTTGTGAAAATAAGTATAAGCCTTCTCTTGTCCCTTAATTTCCCTCCAAACATCTTTTAATCCCAAACACTTCATCCATTTATCTAGTATCTTCATTTTGACTGGTCTTCCAGCTCTAGCTACATTAGTACAGTCCTCCAGGGCCCTTATCAAATTAAAATCTCCTGCCACAATCATATTAACTAATCTCTCTTTTTCCAATATACCCAATACTTTATTTAAAAATTCTTCTTGATGATCATTCGGGCCGTATATATTTACCAACGTTATCTCTACATCCTTTATTTTCCCTAAAACTATTAAATATCTGCCATCTGGATCGGAAATACTCTTTAACATCTCAAAGCCAAGTCTCTTCGAAATCAAGACTGCCACCCCCTTGCTTTAGAAGTTCCATAGGACTTTTCATAAATCTGCATCCAACCCAAATAAATCTTATTTGTGTCCTCTGTTTTTTGATGTGTTTCCTGGAGAAAGACTATGTCCGACCTATCTTTCCTCAAAGCAAATTCCAACCTCCTCCTCTTCATTTGGCTGCCCGTACCTTTCACATTCCACGTCAATACTTTAAAAGTCCTCATAATTTATGTAACATCCTTGCGTTTTGACCACCACAGACTCTTTTTTTTGTAATTACCTTCACCATACATATAACTACATTTTTTCTTTAAAAAAAAAACAATAAAAAAACATTTAACATTCAAAATCGCCCTCCCCACTCTTCTTACCAAAAAGTGGCCCTTATTCTTCAAAGGGGGGAGGGGGGAGACATGTAAGATGTGCATTCTAATTAAAGCTCTAGCGCCAACTCTCCTCTTCAAAATCTAACCTAATTAAAGCCCCTCATCTTTCCCTTACCCGTCTAATCCCCCTCTCTAGTACCCTGCCTCACCCTGGCACCTCCGCCACCTGTCCCTCCTCCTCCTCCTCTGCTCCTCCTGTGGCCCCCTTCTCTTGTTCAATCCCTGACTCTCTTTGTGTACCCCCCGCTTCAAACAAGGCCTTCCTCAAGGCTCGCCACTCTCGAGATGCTGTTTTAACCAATCCTATCTGGCACAGATAATCTAATGAGTCCATTTCAATACCTATTGTATGCATTTTTTCCATTAAAGAATCTGAGCTGTTGAGGGAACTTCCAATGATAAACAATTTCACGTTCTCTTAATAATTGTGTCACAGGTTTCATCTTATAGCGCCATACCTGTTCCTCAACAGATATGTCGTTATAAACCTCAACATCACAACCATCAATTTTTAAAACGCCAGACCCAGCTTGTTTTATAAACGGCATCACCTTCAACTTATCCGCCCAATTTGCAAATTTAATCAACACATTCCTTTGGACTTTTCTCCCCTTCCTTGGGCCCAATCTAAAAACACTTGCAATATCTTCATTTACAAAATTTTTCCCCATGTTCAAATTATTCAACCAATCCACTATTCTTTCTTTTAGCTTATCTGGCGTTTTCTCCGACAAATTTCTCATGACCACGTTCTGTTTTCTCATCACCTCTTCCATCAGATCCAATTTCTTCCCAAAACCCTCCACTTTCAGTTTAACCTCTTTATGTTCCTCATGAAGCCCTTTCATATCATTCTGCATTAATTTCATATGCTTTTGCACCAGATTCAGAACTTTATCCACTTTCTGACTAATAGCTTCCGCTTTTATAGAAAAATCAGTAAACATACCAACAAGTTTCTTATGGCTACCCATTAACTCCTCCTTATCTTTCACTCTCACATCCCTCATTTCTCTGAATCCTTTCGTAGTTGTTTCATCCATCTTATCAATTTTTTTAAACAACTTCCCCAGCTCTACCAAAATTTGGGTTTGGTCCATTACTCCCGTCTGCTCTACTGCTGCTGTTGCAGATGATAAAGATGCATCAGCACATGGCGCTTTCTTCTCCTCTTTTCTTGCATCAGTCTTTTTTGGTCTTACAATCTCATCTTCTTTTCTCTTCTCCAATTTGGTTATAAAGTCTTCAAACAAAGCACCCAGAGCCAAAACACTTTTATACCCAACAAGCACTTCACCCCGATTTTTTCCAGCTTGCTTTAGTATTTCCCCCCCCCCACAAGCAACCAAACCCCACTCCGACTGAAAAAAAAAGCTCTTCAAATCACTCAGAGCTGTACTGTTATATCCAAAGAGGAAGACCAACTACTTTATACCCACGATGTCCAAAGGAATTGAAAAGAAAAAAAAAGCAGCGCCACAGGGTAACTTATCCAAACTCCAAGCGTTAACGGGCAGGGAAAAAAAAAAGATGAGAAGCAGCTATATTTTCTTCACTCCAGAGAACCCGACTGCATCCCCACACAGATGAAAGAAGGAATATTTATCATCCAGCCACATTGGCGGCTCCCGAACCCGGTCTCTCCTCCAATCTCCCAGGCACACCAGCCGTGTTCCGTGCCTTCCAAACGGTCTCTTCCTTATTCCATCTCAGCTCTGCTGAAATCTTCACCTTCCCCCTCTCCGACCTCCATTTCCAGCCTCAATTATAGCATTCCAGCCATTCCACCATCGCTTCACACTCTCCACTCCTCTCCTCTCAGCCGTCCTCAAAACTTTTAACTTTCGTTTCTGTTCTTCCTCACCGCCATTACTCCTTCCCGGCTTTGCCCTCCATTACCAGGCTTATCCCTCCTCCTTCCCTCCACACTTACTGTGCTCTCTCAATTGTCCGGCTCCAAGACTTTAGTGTCTTTTCCAGGAGACATAGAAGGAGTCGCAGTAGGGACTAACACAGGTTTATTGGTTGATGATCAGAACGAACATGTCGTAATGGCGGAGATACCTCACATTATATACAGTAGTACAATACATTTGAATCTGGCTGCATGGTAGCTCATTGGCCGCTACCGGCGTGACGTCATCCGGGTCACGCCCATCTTCGGTGGTGGATTGGTAGTAGTTTGTTGTTGCGGGGAGTTCCCGCGGCTGCAGGTGATTTGAGGAATGATAACCATGTGAGTTGAACACTCGCAGCTGCCCTCTATAGGCAGCTTGCTCGCGTTCCTTTAACAGCTGGGTTACATTGTGATTGTGGCCAGGTTACATTCATACTCTGCGGAGTCCTGCCCTGCAACGGAAAGGGGGGACTCGTTAGTGGCTCGGTGTGGGCTCTGTGGTAACCTTGCATTGGGGGATGGGAATGGAATGAACAGTTGGGAAGTGAACTCCTGTCTACCGTTTGAGGAGCTAGGGGTCCCCCCAGCACGAATCTCGGGACCGACGAAGAGACCCTCGTGGTCTCGCCACCCCCCGTACCCTGCCTGGGAGTTCCGGGGACTGTGGTGGTTGGGCTCCCCCCCGATGCCTGCCTTGGGGGTGTTGGTTTCCGGGGAGCTGGAGCTATGGTATATTCTAACACAAAAGGACTGGGGGGACTGGAGGTACCAGGGGCTGAACTGAAACCCCTCTTTTCGCTAGGACGGGTGGGGGACCACTCCGCTACACCCCCTGGTACCGCAACTCATAATCATTGTCAAACTGATCCCTCTCTTCCAAAGTATCCTCCTCTGTGGCTGAGAACCGAGGATATGCATTTGTATCCCCTGGTTCCGCCGTGTCTCCCCCTTGGGTAATGCGGGTGGGGGAGGACCCTAACGCTGAATCCCCTTCACTCACGGCCTCAAGGAGCTCCCTGTCTCACCCCGGGAGCCCACGCCACCGGCCCCGTTGGGGAGAGACAGGTGGGAGCCATTGCCACCGCCGACACAGCTGCCTCACAGACGTTGAACTATAGGGTGCCTTTGTGGCTGCTGGGTGATTGAGGTTGATTTTTTGTGTAATTTCTCATTGTGATATTGCTTAATTATTTATATTTTGTACTGTATTTTTGCATATTCTGATGTTTTGATTGTATTAATTGTGTATTGCCTTTTGTAGGTTATTGTATATTTTGCTCTGTTTATTGTATTTTTATATGTTGTAAGCCGCTTTGAGTGGCACTTGTGTCAGGAAAGCGGGATAAAAATTAAACTTTATTATTATTATTATTATTATTATTATTATTATTATTATTATTATTATTATTATTATTATTATTATTATTATTATTATTATTATTATTATTATTATTATTATTATTAGTGACCCGCCTTCTGAGTTGGTCGGCGTGCCTCCTCCAGAGTAGACCTGAGCTAGTCTCGACCCTGTAGGACACTGGCCCCGTCTGCTCGATGACTGTCCCTGGGACCCACGCTGGCCCTGACGCCGCGTAGTTCCTGCAGTGAACCGGGTCCCCTGCCGAAAAACTTTTGGAGCTCCCTCCCCCTATATTTATGTTTCTCCCTTCATCCTCCACCCTGGACGGATCCATCCGGTCAAAAAGTGTTACCGGACGCCTCCTCATGAGGAGTTCGGCTGGGGAAAATCCTGAAGCTAAGGGGGTTGTCCTGTAGCAGATGAGGAACTGGCACAAATGAAGGTTCAACTCACCGGGACCCATGCGCCGCAGTGCGTCTTTCATAGTGCGCACTTGGCGCTCTACCTGACCGTTTGTGGTGGGGTGAAACGGGGCAGCGGTGATGTGCCTGATGGCGTTCCGCTCAATAAACGTCTTGAACTCTGCAGACGTGAAGGTACTAGCGTTATCGCTAACAAGGACGTCTGGCAGGCCGAAACAGGCAAAAAGCGTGCGCAACTGCTTGATGGTTGCGGCGGAGGAGGTGCTGTTCATAGGGATTACCTCCAACCATTTGGAATAGGAGTCGACTACCAGTAGAAACATGGACCTGCGGAAAGGGCCAGCGAAGTCGACATGGATCCGGGACCATGGCCCGCGGGCCGTATCCCATTCCCTATGGGGTAACCGGGACTCCTCGTGCCGAGAGCTCTGGCAGCTCTCACACGTGCCCACTAAATGCTCTATGTCCCCGTCTATCTGGGGCCACCAAAAGAAACTCCTGGCCAGAGCCTTGGAGCGCACGATCCCGGGGTGACTGGTGTGCAGTAGTCTCAGTACCTTGGCCCTCACCTTCTCTGGGATAACTACCCGCTGGCCCCAGAGTAAGCAGCCCCTTTCCAGCGACAGCTCTACTCTGCGCCTAAAAAATGGCCTGAACTCCTCATCGGGGGGAGTCGTGGGCCAGCCCTTCCTAACCCAGGAACTAACTTGGGCCAGCATCTTGTCGGCCGCCGTGGCCTTGGCGAGGTCGGCCGGGACAATGGTGGGTCAGTCGAGGGACTCGATCAGTAGGACTTGGTGATCCTGCTCTACCTCGCATGTGGGGTCCCCTACACTTGGGAGGGGAGATCGAGACAGTGCGTCCGCATGGGAGATCTCCTTCCCTGGGCGATAGACCAGCTCATACTGGTAGGCGTTGAGGAAGATGGCCCAACGCAGCATTCTGGGGGATAGAATTTGCGGTGTGGGTTTGCCGGTAGTGAAGATCCCCAAAAGTGGTTTGTGATCGGTCACTACCGTAAACTCGCGGCTGTATAAAAAGTCATGGAACTTTTTCGTTCCGGCGATGATGGCTAGGGCATCCCTATCAGTTTGCGCGTAATTGCGCTCGGCCTTTGAGAGGGACCTAGAGTAGTACGCTACCGGGGCTTCCCTCCCGCTCTCCAACACGTGGCACAGGACCGCCCCCACCCCCACTGGGGACGCATCACAGGTTAAAACCACTGGTTTTTTCGGGTCGAAATCGGTCAGGACAGCGTCCGAAGACAGGAGTGACTTAAGCTCCTTGAATGCTCTCTCCTGCCTGTCCCCCCACCGCCAAGCCACGTCCTTTTTGAGCAGCGCGTGCAGTGGCTCCGCGACCGATGCCTTCCGGGGCAGGAAGGTATGATAAAAATTTAGGAGCCCTAGAAACGATTGTAGCTCCGGTTTTGCGGTGGGGCGAGGGGCGTTTTTTACACCGCAACCTTTGACTCCGAGGGCTTGATCCCGTCCGGGGTTACCTTAAAACCTAGAAACTCGACCTCCCTCGCAAAGAATACGCATTTGTCCCTCCTCAGTCGAAGGCCTGCCCTCTCGAACACTGAAAGGACCCCATCTAGCCTCTTTGCTAACTCTAATTCGCTCCCCGCCATTATCAACACGTCGTCGAAGTATGGGAGGATGCCTGGAAGCCCCTTTAAAAGGCGTTCCACGAGGGACTGGAAACTTCCGGGGTCCGAATTCACGCCAAACTGAAGGCGCGTTACCTTAAACGTCCCCTTGTGTGTCACTATTGTTTGCGCGGCGGCAGCAGCCGGGGTTACAGAGAGCTGCTGGTATGCCTGAGCCAGATCTAACTTGGCAAAACACTTCCCCCCATGTAACGTGGCCAGCAAGTGGCTGACCACGGGCACTGGATATGCATTTGGCCGAATGGCCTTGTTAATGGTACATTTATAGTCTGCACAAATCCTGACTTCCCCGTTCGACTTAAGGGCTGTAACAATCGGCGTTTCCCACTCCGCCGAGTCAACTGGAACCAAAATCCCCTGCCCCACCAATTTGTCCAGTTCCGCCTCGATCTTGTCCTTGAGTGCGAAGGGCACCCTCCTTGGTTTGAGGCGGATGGGCCGGATTTCTGGGTCCAGCTCGAAGGAAACCGGGGGCCCCTTGTATTTCCCGAGCCCCTTCTTGAAAACGTCCGGGTGCGCGTTGCACACGTCCCGCATTGGGTCAGTCTCGATGGCATTAATGCCGGACAGTTCGATTCCAAGGGGAGCAAACCACTGCATTCCCAAAAGGCAGCACCTCCCCCCTTTGAGGACCACTAAGGGCAGTTTCTCGGAGTAGTTCTTAAACTTCACCTTGAAGTTTCTCACCCCCAACACCGGGATCCCATTTCCCTGCACGTCCTGTAGGTGTGACCTCATGGCCCGGAGCTTGGGCCGCTTATCTGGGGGAATACGCATAAACTCCTTTTGGGACAGGATGGAATAAGATGACCCCAAGTCTATCTCCATCCTCACTGGGACCCCTTGCAACAGTACCTCTACAAAAAACCGCCGGTGCTCCAGGCCCACGCGGTTCATGCCTTCATCACTGTAGCTGGCTGCGACCTTCCTGGTGCCGGCCGCCTTCCGTTGGTGCGTCTGGGGATGGCTGGAACTCCCCTTGTCCTCGACTCGCCCGCGCCTGCATACTCGGGCGATGTGCCCCTTTCGACCGCAGTTGTGACACTCGGCCTTTCGAAACGGGCACCTCGTGCGGTCGTGGGACGCCCCACAACCGTCGCAACGGCGGTCCTGCCGTTCTCGGGTCTGCCGCTTCTCACCACGCTTCTTGATCCTCTGGACGTCGTCGTCCTCGCTGGAGTAGAGGTCCGCTGTGGTGGACGAGTCCTCGGACGACGTTGGTGTGCCGGCGGGCGGCTTGGGGGCCCGCCAGGCCGTCTTCGCTGGTGTCCGCCGGGCCGCCTGTACTGGCGACTTGGCCCTCTCGGACGCAGCCGCTCGGGACTTGAACAGCCTCACCCCGCTCCTGGCCTCCTCGGCTGCTTGGGCCTCCCGCAGTACCTCGTTGAACGTGAGGCGTTGGTCGCGGGTCATCAGCCTCCTCTGCAGCTCCTCGTCCCTCAGACCACACAACATGCGGTCACGGAGGGCCTGGTCCAGGTCATCCCACTGGCAGTGGACCGCCGCAAGCCTGAGGGCCGCCGCGTAGGCGGACACGGATTTGCCCGGTCGCTGGTCTCGCCTGTGAAACGCGACCCGTGCTGGGAAGATCGAGACGGGCGGCTGGAAATGCTCACCCAGTCTCTCCAGGATACGGTCGATGGGGACCTCGTCTACCTTCCAGGGGCCCACCAGGGTCATCAGGATCCGCAGCGTGGCCGGCCCCACTTGGGCCAGGAAGTGGGAGCGCATCTTCGCGTCGTCGGCGACGCCCGCGGCTTCCATTGCGTGCCGAAACTGGCACTCGTAGAGCTCCCATTGTTCAGGCTCGCTCACATCGAACTGGTACGCCTTGACCTTGGGATTCGCCATCGATCCCATCCTCGTCGCCAATTTAGTGTCTTTTCCAGGAGACATAGAAGGAGTCGCAGTAGGGACTAACACAGGTTTATTGGTTGATGATCAGAACGAACATGTCGTAATGGCGGAGATACCTCACATTATATACAGTAGTACAATACATTTGAATCTGGCTGCATGGTAGCTCATTGGCCGCTACCGGCGTGACGTCATCCGGGTCACGCCCATCTTCGGTGGTGGATCGGTAGTAGTTTGTTTTTGCGGGGAGTTCCCGCGGCTGCAGGTGATTTGAGGAATGATAACCATGTGAGTTGAACACTCGCAGCTGCCCTCTATAGGCAGCTTGCTCGCGTTCCTTTAACAGCTGGGTTACATTGTGATTGTGGCCAGGTTACATTCATACATTTCTTAAAGCGACAATGTACATACATATCACGCAACATTGTACATACACAACAAAGACCCTGTTCACCGCCGCCAGCATCCTCTTTAACTTTATTTTTCCTTTTCTCTCTCTTAAAGTTCCAAAGCTCCAAAGCCCATTTCACTTTTAAAAATCGCCAGAAGCCCATCCGACCCGAGCTGCAAGCTCAGCACAACCGACGCTGCACTTCCCTCGCCGCCCGCTCCTCGAACTCCGTCTCCGGCGAAAATAAACTCACTTCAAAAGACTCCCAGGCTCCAGAATTAAACTCTCTGGCAAGTCAGTTCCAATTTTTTGTTATTTAGCCACTTTAAAGACCCATTCTCGGCACGAGCAAAGCAATGTATGTGTTAACCAGGCATCATCTGGTCTTGAGCCCTTTTGTCACACAAAATCATCATTAGCCCCAGGCCAGTATTGATGAAGCTGCTGCCCTCCATCAAAATGGATTGAAGTGGGATTTAATCCACTTGGGGACCATCCCCCTTCCCTGTGGACTTTGGCACCCAAGTCTGTTAGTCAGTGTTAGGATTCAAATTCATTTACTACCTATTCTGTGGACGTGGCCAGGGGGAAAACCCTGCATTATTTCAAAACTTGGATGGGCAGGGCCTGCCAGAATTTCTGCTACCAGTTCTGGCAAACTGGTGCGAACCTGCTGAATCCCACCACTGCCGTTAGTCCTCAGGGTTGTCAGGTTGCCTGACGATCTGCGTTGAGTCACTGTCAGTGTGGTCTACTCTATTACAACAGCAGGATAACCTGGCCAGACACAAAGGAAAGCCACTGGGGCTGCCAAGCAAGGGAGTAGGTCTTTAAGTTCTGAAAAATCCTATGGCCAGAATGAGACGAGCAGAAGTAAAGACTCTCCCCTCTTGTATTCTCCGACCACTTTCTCATCTTGAAAAGGTTGACACGTAAGCCCTGAGACATTTGAGAAGAGTGGATTCCGCCCCCCCCCCCCCAATTTCTGAACATTTGCTGCAGCCGATTACATCAACAGTCTTACATAGTGTAGTTTCACAGTCTGGATTACAATCAACGAGTATTGAAGAGCCCTTGTGGCACAATGGTTAAACTGCTGTACTGAAGCCAATACTGTGCTCACAATCTGAGTTCAATCTTGAGCCTTCTAGCCTTCCAAGGTTAGTAAAATAAGTACCCAGCATGTTGGGGGCAAAATGCTAATTACCTTGTGAACCACCCAGAGAGTGCACTAAGTGCTATGGAGCGGTATATAAGTGTGATTGATATGGCTATTGTAATTGCTATTGAAGAAGTACTGTTAAGTTCCTCATTAGGTGGTGTTATGTCTTGCCTTTTCACAACCCCTCACCCAGGTTATATATCAGGCAGCTGAGGCTTCACTCCATACATCTGAGAAAGTGAGCTGCAGTCTACAGAAACTTCTGTCGAATAAAATCTTGTTAATCTTTAACATGTCAAAAATTCTTCATTGTTTTCATAAAACTTGTAGTTACACTGCAAAAATATGTGAAGTCGTTGCTCACTAGGTTGAACCATGGAGTAATGAAGTTATGAAGAATAAATAATTAGTTACTTCAAAGCTGTAGCAGATCATCAAAAGGTGTTGAATAGGAAGCATTAATATTAAGCCATAATCACAACAAAACTACTGGATGGAGCAAGGAAGCTGACTAGTATTTTTGCAGAATAATTGAATAGAAATGACATCATCTGCTAGCTGAAATCATTACTGGAGTTTAACATGATTTACCCTGGGCAACTGCCAGATCTAAGCTATAAACAGATACTTACTGACATCTCTGATACCAGGGGTACACTTTTTAAAAAAAAATACTCCCTGTATAGAAAATTGACATGTGTAAAGTAACTGAATGTAAATGAAGGCCAGGGCCTTCTTATTTACATTTTTGTTTAAGACGAGTGACTGTGAGAGGGCATATTTTATCTCTCTCTCTCCAGAGACAGGTTTATTTGGCTTCCCTTTGGAGGGGCGGGGGGCGGGGGATTGTGGTGACAGGGTGGGCTGGAAATGGCAGACGGTGGGGTGGTGGAGGCAGGGCTGTAGCCAGGATTCTAGTTGTGGGTGGGCAAATATTTTTTCAGGGTGGGCAACAATGTTTTTGTTTATATATATATATATATATATATATATATATATATATATATATATATATATATATATATATATATATATATATATATATATATATATATATATATATATATATATATATATATATATATATATATATATATATATATATATATATATATATATATATATATATATATATATATATATATATATATATATATATATATATATATATATATATATATATATATATAAAAGCAGCCGGGAGTTTGAGGGTGGACAAACTGCTAACTCAGGGTGGGCAGCGCCCACCCTGGCCACCCCTTGGCTATGGCCCTGGGTGGAGGACTTTAGTTAGACAGTAGTTGACGAGGGACAAAGGACAGAACCAAATGTTAAAGCAAATATAAAAATGTAGGTATTAAACTAAACATATGGGTCTATATCCAAATTTGATTCAGTGTCATCTATAGTTTTAAACTTTTTGCCTGAAATCTTGTTTGATAACTAAAGCACCTTTCACAGTATAATGACATCACTGTCAGGAAGCAATTTTTAGTAATTAAAAGCTTTTTATTTATGTCCTGTGGCTTTTCAGGCTCCTGTATAACCCTCTCGTAATGGGGAAACTGTGGGAATTGTGGGATGAAAGGAGAAAGTCTCTAATTAATGAAAATCCCCACCCACAACCAGTAAAGTAATCTGGCAGCAGAGATTAAGGAGGTATCAAGCTTTGCTATGGCGGGCCCATTCCCTTCAAGAGACAATGACAACTTTATGACAACTTTATGCATGAAAAATTTCCCAATCCCAGACAGCACTAGTAATTTAAATATTGCATTTTCCAGATATATTGCTATTGAGTTTTATTGAGTTTACACTGTATCCATGATGATTAATGCTTTATTGTTGTTTTTGATTGTATGAACTATGTTGTATCAATATCGTGTATTATCTTGATGTTATTTGTATGAATTATGTTATTTATATGCATTATTACTTTGTTTATGTAAACCGCTTTGAGTCTCCCATGGGGGTAGAAAAAAGCGGTATATAAATTAAACATCGAATCGAATATTAGAATGTAGTAAATATAAAGGGCAATGTAGATGTTTATTTATTTATTTATTTTTATAAATTTATACCCCGCCCTCCTGGTGAAAACACCACCCAGGGTGGCAACAATAGGTAAAAATACAATATAAAACAGCCAGAACATTTACAATTAAAACGCCTACACAACCTTCAATTAAAAAAGACAAGATTAAAAGCAGCATAAAACTGGCTTTATACAGTAATACCTCATACAAAGTCTGCTTCATACAACATCGGATTCATACAACATTGCTTAATTCCTTGAAAAAGGTTGCCTCATACAAAGTTGTGTGACTTTGTATGAGGCATTGGGGTTTTCCCAGGTTGCATTGTGCCTGGGCAGTGTAAAAGGCAGGACACATACGTGCATTGCTCTTGTGGGTTTTGCATGAGGGGAAGAGTGTTTAGGAGTGGTTTTGAGCACGATTTTGGATTTTTTTGATTTTTTTCGTCAGAATTTTTTAGAAGCATTCCTGGGATTTTTGCAGCATTCTTCAGGTTCTTGGACAATCAGGGTTGTTTGACAAGTTTTTGTAATGTTTTTAGCCTTTAGACAATGATTTCTTAAAGTTCTGTCAGTTTCCTTGACTTTGCCCTGAAGACTGTACTGTTACAGTACAATGTATCTCTATGGAAATGACGTTGTATGAGGCATTGCGGCAAGGATTTGGACGTTGTATGAGGCATCGCAGCTAGGATTTTGCATGCCTCATACAAAGTCCAAATCCATATAAAGTCCAAACTTGTGGAACCAAGTTTGGACGTTGTATGAGGTATCACTGTACTTAAAAACTACGCTCACCCTCCTTCCCCACACATTAAACCCAAAACAGAGAACAACAGAAGACTCTCCCACAGAAATTAGACAAGCCAGTGGGGCTGGGAAGTGGAGCCTCTGGAGCCCCACACCCGCTGGCAAAGCCAGGTCTTTACCATTTTTCTGAAGGGGAGAAGTTCCGTCTGAAGGCGCACCACCAGAGGTAGGAGGCTCCAAAGGGCTGGGGCACTCTCTTTCTGGTCCCAGATAGAAGTGCTTCTTTCATTGATGGGACCAATACTGAGCCCCTCCATTCTGCCCTGTCTGTTCCCAAGGTCAGGCATCTGCAGGAAATAACTAAATAGAACCATCTGAAGAAGTGAGTGATTCCAGGCCAGGATGAGTAAATATCATAAACCAAACCAATTCAGACTTCTGGTAGCAACAATTGTATTTATATTCTGCTCTAGTCCTCTCTTGTTGTTGACCTGAACTATCTGTCGAATTGAACTGTTATAGGTCTGCCCATAATTGCTTCTTCTTAGCCTTGTCCAATGGATGGATACATGACTTACAGCAGGCGTTCTCAACCTTTTTAAGCCGGGCCTCATGTCATGCTCCCTCAGACAGCTTCGGGGGCTGGATGACCATTTTGCCCTTCCTCCACCACATGGCACTTCCTGGTGTGGTGGAGGCAGTGGAGGGCCACATGAAATGGTGCTGTGGGCCCACAGGCCGTAGGTTGAGAATCCCTGACTTACAGTAAAAAGGACCCATGCCATGCTAATGAATTAAAGTCAGTATCTAGTGCCAGACTATGAATCTTCCTGAGATTTTACACTTGTATCCTGCCCCTCTAGGGAACAATACATCCCTACTCGAGGTGGCTCACATCATAAAATCCCTCATACAACAAACAAAACTTATTTTAAAAGAATTACACCTCATAAAACCTACACCCCATAAAACTTACAACAATAACTTACAATCAAGGCTGACCATTATAATGGGCCAAAGTACCGCGGTCAAGAAACCTGACCAAATTGGATGGAATATGCGCTGGCTCCAATCTAAATGCTAGGGATTGGCAGGACATTTGCAAAGGCCTAGAAAATAGAGGACCCTGCTACAGCTAGGCTCTTTTGGGCCTTGCAACCAGCCTTGTTCTAACATGCCTTCTCATGTTCTCAAGTTTCTTAAATATTGTATTGAATTCATGTTTATTATTTCTGAGTGTCCAATCAAAAATCATACACTGATAACAATACTATTGGAAAATTTATTGATTTGCTTCATTTCTGCTGATTGATAAAGCCGATATACGGCCCCAAAAAAGTGAAAATTGCTATGGATTTACTCACTATTTACTCACATCTTTGGGCAAAAACTCACTTTTTTCTCATTTTCTTTTAAAAACCCCCTCACTACCTCATTTTTGGATGTGTGAATGGATGGCAGCCCTGAGTCTCCATAGCAGAGACAGGAGAAGCCACACGTAGAGAGCATTACAGTAGCCAATACGCAAGACTACCAGTGAGATGACTAGTGCTGTGAGGGACCGCCTGTCCAAAAAGGGACACATCTGGGCAAATTGGTGTAACTAGGAAAAGGTGGCTTTGCATACCGCTGCGATCTGTGCCTCCAAGGTCAAATGCTGGTTAAATATGACCCCTAAATTGCGCACCTGGTCCCTAGAGGAAAGAGCAATCCCCCCTATCATAGGGAGCCAGTCACCTAGATGGGCAGACGCTCCCCCCCCACCAACAGCATTTCCGTCTTGTTTGGGTTCAGCTTCAGCTTGTTAGCTCTGGTCCATGCCATAACAGCAGCCAAGCAGTCATCAAGGCACTGGAGAGAAAGAGTTGGGTGTCATCCGCATATTGGTGACACCACACTCTAAATCCCCGGATGAGCCCACCCAGCGGCTTAACATAAATATTAAATAGCAGTGGGAAGATGATGGACCCCTGGGCAACTCCCCAATGCAGGGTCCAGGAAGCTGACATAGACTCTCCAAGCTGGACTCTCCAGGAACGACCTCCCAGAAAGGAGCAGAACCACTGTAGAACAGTGCCTCGAACCCCCAACTCAGAAAGTCAACCCAGGAGGATACATTGGTCAACGGTATCAAAGGCTGCTGAGAGGTCCAGAAGCACCAGAATAGATGAGGTTCTCCTATCAGCTTCATGAAGAAGGTCATCCTGCAGCACAACCAGGGTGGCTTTGGTGCTATGACGAGGCCTGAAGCCTGACTGGAATGGATCCAGGCAGTTGGTTTCATCTAAGAACACTTGTAGTTGGTCTGCTACCACTCTCTCTATGACCATACCCAGGCAAAGGAATATTGGCCATAGGTCTATAGTAAGAACATGACAAACTTGAACTTGATGACTGATGGATGACAGCTGTGCATGAGAAGTTGGTCAAGCTTCTTCTTGAGCATCAGAAGAAAAACGTAACCAGCCATAGGGTCTGCCTTACAACCTCTCATTCTCTTACTTCTCCCTTTCATATTTTTGGATGCTTCACTGGGAAATATGATATGAAACTACATAAAACATGATTCATGTTTAAAAGATGAAAGCATATTGCAGAGATTGGCAACCTTTTTAAGTTGGCTGCTGGGTCACGCTCCCTCAGACAGTTGAGGGGGCCGAATTGGTGGTCCCCACCATAAATGCTGCTGTAAATGCACCTGTGTCTGTTGTAAATGCATAAACATATCTGCAGCCTCCATAAATGCGACTGTGGCCACTTCTGGCAGCAGCGGTGGTTGGAGAGTGGGTGTAGGCCTGATGATTTGGCACCATGGGCCAGATTTTGCCCACGGGTTATAGGTTGCCAACCCCTGGCATATTGGTTCTTCAGTGGTATAATACTCTGAAATCTGCATGCTTGAGCAACTAGACTGCCAAATGAAACCCTATTTATTTCCTGTTGAATAGTCACAAAATTAAGGCAAGCTAATCTGCAAAATAGGAAAGGTGAGAAATGTTCATGTTTTGATGAACACGTCTTAGAGATGTTCTGCTTCTAGCAATGTGTTGTGTCATCTATCTTCCCTCCCAATCTAGGGAAGGCTCCACTGCCCTTGAAAAATTCCTTGAATGCTCAGTCATCAAACCATTTACAGTGATACCTCATACAACGTCCAAACTTAGTTCCACAAGTTTGGACTTTATACGGATTTGGACTTTGTATGAGGCATGCAAAATCCTAGCCGCGATGCCTCATACAACGTCCAAATCCTTGCTGCGATGCCTCGTACAACGTCGTTTCCATAGAGATACATTGCACTGTAACAGCACAGACTTCAGGGCAAAGTCAAGGAAACAGACAGGAAACTGACAGAACTTTAAGAAATCATTGTTTAAAGGCTAAATACATTACAAAAACATGTCAAACAACCCTGATTGTCCAAAAACCTGAAGAATGCTGCAAAAATCCCAGGAATGCTTCTAAAAATTCTGATGAAAAATCCAAAAAAATCCAAAGTCGTGCTCAAAACCACTCCTAAACACTCTTTGCCTTGTGCAAAACCCACAAGAGCAATGCACGCATGTGTCCTATCTTTTATACTGCCCAGGCACAATGCAACCTGGGAAAAACTGAATGCCTCATACAAAGTCGAGCGACTTTGTATGAGGTAACTTTTTTCAAGAAATTAGGCGATGTTGTATGAATTCGATGTTGTATGAAGCGGACTCTGTATGAGGTATTACTGTATTCTGAAATGATTACCGGTACTAGTCACATTTTGGTATTTGGTTCAAGCAAAACATTTTAAGTTCAGATCTAGCTCAATGAGCAAGCACCTTTCAGTGATTTTCCCCTGGCTGTTTTTGAGACCAGCCCATGGTAATGAGACCAGTCCATGCCAGTTCACCTCCCAGATGGACATGGAGAAGATGGTAGAAGCCAATTGCAATCATTTGCAAAGTATTTTTGAAAATTAGTCACTTGTACCTACTATTAAAACCCAGTGTGTGGTGTAGTGGATAGAATGAAAGACTAGAACTTAAGAATCCTAGGTTCAAATACCTGCTCAGCCATGAAAACATATTGGGGGTGTGGAAGTGGGAAATAATAATATAATGCCATCAAGTCAATACTGTACTTTTAAAGGTTTTCTAAGTAGACAATATACAAAAGTGGTTTACTATTCATTTCTTCTGGGGGCATCCTGAGATTGTGCAGCTGGTAAGTGGCTGCAAGGAAGGCATAGTGGGGCATGACACTCCAAATTTCTGGCTCTGTAGCCAGATACTGGTAAAATTACTCCTTAAATATTTCACTTACCTTGAAAATCTATTAGGCTTGCTCTAGGTCAGTTTCAACTTCATGGTATATAACAACATCTATTATTACTTGAACTTGATGTCTAGTACAGGGGTCTCGTAGTTCAGAAGAAGTGCTAGAAGTATCTATTGCTCTTTTAGCACGTTTCTATGGATACCTTTCAAATTGTTCAGGCTGAGTATGTGGACAGGATTCTTGTGGAGTAAGTAATTTATTATTTGTACTCCACAAGGCACTTGGAGCAATTTCACCTGAGTAATACAAATACAAAAATACATGTCAAGAAAGTGAAGCTAAGAAAATGAACTTTTTAAACCTTTTCTAGCCTTCCTGGGCAGCAGATGTTAATAATGGCAGATTACTTTAATGGAAACAATTCTGTGCTATTTAAAATGTGCAATTTTCTGATGTGATTATAAATGCTCAACTCAATGGTTAGACAGTGTCATATTGGGGCATCTCAGTTTCAGATTTCTCAGACTAGTTGTAGGTTCTTATTTCTGGATGATGTGTTGCAGAATGATATACTAGAGACATGAGCTTGCTCTGGTTGACTCTTCTGAATTTCCCATAGCCAAAGCAGACATCTTAAAGTAAGCCAGATATACCTAATAATGGTGTTTCCTTCCCTTTGCATACCATTTTCCCACTAAACAATCCAGAATGGGACAGTAAAGTACTAGATTAGCTGGTCTATGCTAGAGTCCTGATCTTGATCTAGATTTATGCACCTGAACTAGATTGTAGTTTAGATTGTGGTGGTTCAGTTGTTAATACACTGAACATGACAACTGGAAGGTCAGCAGTTCAAGACCTGAGTGCTGCATGATGGAGTGAGCTCCTGTCTCTGTTACTGCTCCTGCCAACCTAGCAGTTCAAAAGCAAGAAATTGTAAGTACTGTGGAACCTCATACAACAATCACCCCGTATAGCAACAAAATCGCATAACAATTAGGTTTTTGGGGAAAATGGCGTCCCGCATAACAATTTTCCCTATGGAAAAAAATCCGTACAACAATTTTTCAATGGGAAAAACCACTTAGCAAAAAAAAAATAATCGTTGTACAATGCATCCCATAGGGGAAATCGCTATACGATGCATGCATCGTATAGCAATTGTTTCGTACAACAACGAGCCCTGTGGAACGAATTGAAATCATTGTATGAGGTACCACTGTAGATAAATAGATACTACTTTGGCGGGAAAAGGTTTATTTATTTATCATATGATGAATATCTACATTGAGGTTGATATAACAAGCACAAATTGCCTATCTCAAGTTCCTGGCTAGAGTTCCACATCCAAGTTTGAAAGTCACTGAAAGGCTTAATCTGTGACACTATGCAAGCCCCCAAGTGTGCCTCCAAACGTACGTAAAGGACACCTAGCTATAATGTGGTCCATGGTTTGGTAAAATGGAAAGGTAACAGAGCTTTATGCACTTTGGTGTCTTGTCATGCCTGCCACATGACCATGAAAACATCTGCAGATGATGACAGCGCTGGCTTTTTGGCTGTAAACAGAGATGAGCACTGCACCCCAGAGTTGGATATGTCTTGCTTTTGAGCAACGGAGGCCTTTATCTAGTTTATATAGGCACTATCATTTCAATTGCTTGAAAACCTGTTTGCTAGCAAAGGCATTTTATTCTGTTTTTTACTTCCAAAAACCTATGGATCTAATTGCTTATAGTTTTCCATTTCTTCTGCTGTTGCGATGGAGCTAGAATCATTTTTATTGATCTATTTGTTGCTTTTATCATCTAATAGATTTATATCTTTGCTGCTCTAGATACTTGAAGTTGCTTTGCTTTTTGTTCTGATTGCTTTATAATTTTGCTTTTAATTTTGGATTTTACTGTCAGCCTCTTTGAAGAAAGCTGGATGCAAATGTCTACAATAAAACAGTAAAACAAAGAGACAGAGAGATGTAGGCTTTGAGATACAGGAAGACAACAGCAGGGAAACTGATGTTAATTCACTAGTGTTTATCCTTGTCAAAATGATGGCCTTTGACTGACAGAAGGTTAAGGTATTTAATCTGAACTTGACATCTCCAGTAAAGTCCAAGCTCAACTTGATGGCAGCAGATCCATAAGTTTAAATCCAGTTCTGCCATAAGCACATAGACTGTTAATATGGGGAGTTGGAGGGTGATCTGATTTTAGAAGCAAAAGGGATACATGAGAGATAGGAGCAAAAAATATATCTTTTTGCTGATTTTAGGAGCAAAAGGGATAAATGATTTACACACAGAGAGGTGTTAGAGAATAGCTACCTATCTTTTCTCCTTCTATGGCATCTCTTCTAAAGTTAGAGCTCTGTACTTAAAGTACAAATGCCGGATGACAAGCCCAGGTAAGGCTCCCCTTATCCACATACATTTTCTTCCTTAAACCAAGTAGTCTTCTGAACAGTTGAGACACCATATCTAATTTGGCTATGGCAAATGTAACATATGTAGAAGAACAGATCTTACACAGCATACCTTTGACAAGGTGTTAAGGGAATGTTTCTATCAACTGCAGCAGGCTGCCTGATTTGCCCCCATGTCCCTGGATTACTACTTGAAGTTTCAAGTACCCAAGGGATGTAGATGGCAGAACAGGTGGGAGTAAGGAGAAGGAAGAGCTACCACTGGAGGACAAGAACACGGGTGGAGTGGAGTGGTGAGAATCAAAGGATAAATGAAGAGTGGGGGTGAGGAAGGGGTCATTATTGCATTCAGGATTGTTGAAAAGCTGGTTAGAAGCTTGTAAAGAGCCACCCCCATCTTTTGTGCTGGGGATGGTGGGGCAGGGCCGCCATCAGAAATTTCTGGGTCCCATACTGAGCAATCCTGTTGCCCCCCTAGATATGGCCACCAGTGGCAGGGCCCCTGTCAGCTCCGGGCCCTATACAGCAGTACTGGTAATACTGCCCTGATGGTGGCCCTGTGGTGGTGGTGGTGGGGAGGGGGGGGGAGACCTGACTACAGTTGTCCCAAGATTCATGGGCAGGAAAATGGGTCAGCTTTGCTCCAGGGGAGGGGGAGGGATGAAGTCTGAGAGTGGACTCTGCTTCCCTGCCCCAATAAAGGAGCAACTTTTCTGAGTATCCAGAGTCTGTGAGCTTATAGTTGAGGAGAACCTCTTGGCCTCCCCATGCTGTGACAGGGGTCCCACAAAGATTAGCGAGATTGAAAATTATGGTTTCCCAGTTTTATTTAGACAGGTTCAAGAAACTAGCTGCTTCTAATAGCTAATGAAATGGCACAAGTCAAAAGCTCACATTTTGAAACAGGGACTAGCGTTGTTTTTTTTTAAAACCTGATGGGCAGTATATAGGCCCCACTAGAAATCCAAATAATAAATTTCTATGTTTCCCCATGTTACAACATGTCGCATTTCCTTTCATTTTAAAGAAGCTCGCATCAATGGTGAAAAGATGGGTGATGGCTTCAGCAGAGGAAGCTGTTGTGTATTAAGATAATATTCAGTGTTATTATTACTTATTATTGCATGTTAAAATGGCGACTCGCGCCATTCTAGTTAAAGGTAATTTTGGCACGTCTTCCCGGTTTAAGGCGTGCCCTTATGCAAATGTGTTATACCTGATTGGGTACTATTTTGGATCATTGCAGGGATACGTCAGGGCTTAAATATAGCATTACTGATTGGTTAATCAAGGTTGTCCAAAAAGGTTGTTACCTTGTAGCATTGGGTAATGGCCGCTCGGATGCTATATTGGCGCCACTTGCAAATAGGGCGTTGGCTCTTGGTTCACATGCGCGCACAGCACACACTCGTGTGGAGTACCTCCAGTAGGCGCAGGTGCAGAACTATTTCCGCGTAGCAGAATAGTGGAGCGAGCACAGCCAACTCATGTCTAGATTCATGTCTATTTAAGCTGTAGTACTGTTCCAAGAGTTGTGAATAAACCGTTGCATCATTGTTTGAATCACCGCTTGTTGGACTCTTCATTTTAAAGCTTAAGACACAACATTTGGCAACGAAGGTGGGATCTTGTTCCTGTTGGTACAGAACCATTCAACATCTCAAAGCCTGAAAAATGGCCATTCTACGAACTGCAACTCGAGAACTAGTTCATTGCAAGGAAGCTTGACCCGACCCTGAGAAAGGCAACCTTCCTAGCCCACTGTGGATTAGCTACTCTCAAGATTGTGTCTAGATTGTTGCTGTCCACTGTTTTGCAGAAAATCTCTATGCAAGTCTTGATGGATCATCTGCGAGACTATTTCCAGTCTCAAGCTGCTCTCCAGAGGACAGAATCGCTGGGTCTGGCTACGATCCCCGATGATTCTGCGGGGACTTCGAGTCACATCCTCCAGGGACTTCCAGGAAAACTCCAGGGGACACGGACGCCCGCTCCGGGAACTGTTGCGCCGTATCAGGGCTGCGGTAGGCACCACCTGCAACAAGATTACTCATTCAAGAATGCAGAGTACCATTTCTGTGGTAAGAAGGGCCACATCTTCAAGGCATGCCACCAGCGTTCGGAGTTTGTGGTCAGTGAGAAGGGCCGTCCAAAGGAGACGTACTTCATCTCCAAGGTCTACACCAGCCATGGTTTCGACGGTTTGGTCCAATAGCTGACAGACGGGTTCGTTGTCGACATCCACTTGGAAGGGGTTTTGTTTCTCATGGAAGTGGATTCAGGATCGTTCCTCTCCATCATAGCCGAATGTGAGTTCCAGCACATTCCACTAGCAAACCGCCCTAAACTTAGGGCACTGCCCAACAAGTTGGTGAACTTGCAAGACCATCATGTTCTGGTGCGGGGCACAGGCAACTTTGAAGTTTTCTTCAACAATATTTCCACACGTCTACCTCTCGTGGTGTGCAAAGTGGGTAAGGCCAATCTCTTGGGGTCCCAGTGGTTCGGGCCCCTAGGCATTTCTTTCACGGGTATAAACTTGGGTGGGAGCGACCTTATCCTTAGTTTGGAAGATGAGGCCCCAAGAGTGCCGATTTCTGGGACAGGTTTGTCTAGGGTGGCTGCCATTGCCACCCTCCTGGCCTCGCCTGGCCGGAGGATTGAAGAGACGCAGAGCTGAGGGCTGGAGGACATCGCTGCGTCTCTCCCGTGGCCCACACCATCGGCCCAGGGTGGGAGACAGCTGGGGTTGCTGTCACCACCCTCCTGGCCCCACCTGGCCGGAGGGTTGACATTGAGCCCTGGGCTCCTCCATTGAGGACGTTGAGCCCTGGGCTCCGTTGGGGATGTTGTGTGGCAAGGACTTTGTGATTTATTTTTTGTTTCCTATTGATATTTTGATGTTGGGCTGTTTTATTGAATATGTTGTTTAGTTGATGTGTACTGATGTGTCTGTGAGCCGCCCAGAGTCGCACTTCATGAGTGGGGCGGCATATAAGTTGAATAACTAACTAAATAAATAAGAGAGAAATAGTGATATATGTGTGAATGCATTCTTCAATGAGAGTCCAAAGTAGATACAATAGGAAAAATCTATGATAGGATTTATTTTCACCAAAGAGTTGTTATAGGGCACCTCAAATAGATTTTGTCAACCATGCTGAAAGATTAGGAGCTAAGACAGGTGTGCCCAACTATGACCCATGAGCTGGATCTGGCCTCTGATGCCAATTTATTCAGCCTGTTCTGTCCTTGTCGCTCCCCGAAGTGGAAGTAAAATACGCCTGTACGGGAGTTTCCGGGAGTGGCAAGGGTGCTGCGGGCTGGATGAATTGGCATCAGGGGCTAGATCTGGCCGACAGACCACAGTTTGGGCACTCCCAGTTTAAACAGAGAAAATGGCAGCCTAAAAAAATCTATCTCATCCTGTTGCAAAACATATCTGTTGCAAAGCAGATTGCAAGGCACATTTTACTTCCGCTTCCGGTGGGAGGAACCATGTGATCTGCCTGCTAAACCACATGACTGGCATGTTGAACCACATGACTGGCCCATGGCCCCAAAATTTTGGGTACCCCTGAGCTAATCCTTTCACTGTTCCCATCATTTGCCTGATGGAGATTCCTTTGCTCTCTGGGATTTGCTGTGGATGCCTTGGTTCTGGACAGCAAGTGCCAAGTGCATAATGAAACAGCTCAAGTGAGGTTGGCAAAGCCTCAAAGGGACTTCCAAAGTAGACAAGGAGTGGACACAACCCAGGTTCAGGAAGATGAGACAAGACCAAGTCACTAATGGAGGGTGCAAATAAAGTAGTAAAGGAGCAGCCAAACAACAGCATCCAAGAAACTAAGTCCAATGATGTCTTGCCAGTCTGCTCATTAATCAAGTGCAGGAGAACTGTTTATCAAGCTGGTGCCAGGAAAACAAATGTATATGTGGAATGCTAAGAATCAAGATAATCTTAGGCATGTACTGTTTTTAGCAGTCCCTAATGCAATAGTTCTCTGGATCAGTTTTTTGAAGGGCTGAACCTGTACATTCATCTACAGAAGCTCATGAAAGCTACTTGGGAAGGACTCCTCTTTGCAGGATCTGTGACCTCACATGAGGAAAACTCATCTAGCAGGGATAGCAAAATGAAGGGGCAAAAAAGGAAAGGAAAGAAAAGAGAAACTGTATTTCAAGCACAACTTTGAGGCACCTGTATAAATTATCTTCATCTGGTCTCCAAGGATTTAGAGTTTTTGATGTTAGCTAAGGTAATTATCCACAGTGGCTTAGAGGTTATGTTGAACTTGATGACCTTGATGTTCCAGCTCCTAGCAGCTTGAAAGCAAGAAATTGCAAATAGATAAATAGGCACCACTTCAGTGGGAAAAGTAAACAGCTTTCCTTGCCCTTCTCACCGGCCAGGAGAATAAGAGGCCCCGTGATCACGGGAGGCCAAAGCCGCCGCCGCACCACCACACCCTCCTTGGCCCTTTCCATCGACCAGGAGGAGGACAAGAGTGGTGACTTTTGGCTTTTGTTTGTTTTGCTGTTGGACTTTCTGTGGGACTTCTCATATGAGTGCTGTGGGACTTCGCAAATGAGTTGCTGTGGGACTTTTCAAATAAGGTTTTTTTCTTTTTTGTAATGCTTTTTGATTTTGTGATACTGATACTTTTTGATACTGTGATTAGTGATATTTGTGATGATGATATGTTGAAATGTTTTTGTATTATGATAATGTGGTACCTTGTAATTGTAACTGTATATTTTGTATCTTTGTAACTGTCCAGAGACGCTTTGCGAGTGGAAGTCGAACAACAACAGCAGCAGCAGCAGCAGCAGCAGCAGCAGCAGCAGCAGCAGCAACAACAATAATGCTTGCCACATGACTGTGGAAGCATCTGCAGATACAGACAGCACTGGCTCTTTGGCTGCAAACAGAGATGAGCACTGAGCTCTAGAGTCAGATACGATTGGCTTTCGAGCAAGGGTGACTTTAGTGTCTTGCACGGAAGACAAAGAAGGAGTCGCAGGAAGGACTAACACAGGTTTATTCATTGATGCTCAGCAGGAACATGAGGTAATGGGGCAGATACATCTCATTATATACCATAACACAATACATTTGAATCTTGTTGCACGGTAGCTCATTGGCTGCTACCGGCGTGGCCTCGCCCAGGTCACACCTCTCTTCTGCAGTTGTTTTCTCTTCTGCAGTTGTTTTCTCTTTTGCAGTTGTTTTCTCTTCTGCAGTTGTTTTCTCTAGCTCCTGATCATGTGGGGAATTTCCCGCGGCTGTTTGTGATTTGGGCAATGTGGACCATGTGAGACTGAACGCTCGCAGCTGCCCTCTATGGGCGGCTTGCTCGCGTTCCTTAACAGCTGAGATACATTGTGATTGTGGACTGGTTACATTCATATATTTAAAGTGACATTGTACATGCATACATAACATCCCTCCCCCCTAGGATGGGACGAAGTCCCTCAACCATTGTGGCTTGCCGCATGTGCGCCTGGGGCGTGCGGCCGCCTGACTTAACACAGGGGAGCCGGAGACTCCTGGTTCCGCGGAGTCCTGCCCTGCAATGGAAAGGGGGGACTCATTAGCGGCTCGGTGTGGCGTCTGTGGTACCCTTGCATTGGGGGACAGGAATGGAATGAATAGTTGGGAAGTGAATCCCTGCCTGCCGCTTGAGGAGTTTGGGGACCCCCCCAGTACGAATCTCGGGACCGACGAAGAGGCCCTCGTGGCCTCGCCACCCCCCGCTGCCTGTCCGGGCGTTCTAGAGACTGTGGTGGGCGGACTCGCCCCTGTTGCCTGTCTTGGGGGTGTTGGTCTCCGGGGGGCAGGAGCTATTGCATACTCCAAAACAAAAGGGCTAGGGGGACTGGAAGTACCAGGGGCTGAACTGAAACCCCTCTTCTCGCTAGGACGGGTGGGGGACCACTCCGCTACATCCCCCTGGTACTGCAACTCATAATCATCATCAAACTGATCCCTCTCTTTGAAAGTATCCTCCTCTGTGTCTCCCCCTTGGGTAATGCGGGTGGGGGAGGACCCTAACGCTGATTCCCCCTCGCCGGTGACTCGCCTTCGGAGTTGGTCGGCGTGCCTTCTCCAGAGTAGACCTGAACTAGTCTCGACCCTGTAGGATACCGGCCCCGTTTGCTCAACAATTGTCCCTGGCACCCACGCTGGCCCCGAGGCCGCGTAGTTTCTGCAGTGAACCGGGTCCCCTACCGCAAAACTTTTGGAGCTCTCTCCCCCTATGCTTATGTTTCTCCCTTCAGCCTCCACCCTGGACGGATCCATCTGGTCAAACAGTGTTACCGGACGCCTCCTCATGAGGAGTTCGGCTGGGGAGAAACCTGACGCTAAAGGGGTTGTCCTGTAGCAGATGAGGAACTGGCACAGATGCAGGTTCAACTCACCGGGACCCATGCGCCGCAGTGCGTCTTTCGTAGTGCGCACTTGGCGCTCTACCTGACCGTTTGTGGCGGGGTGAAACGGGGCAGCGGTTATGTGCCTGACGGCGTTCCTCTCCATAAACGTCTTGAACTCTGCCGATGTGAAGGTACTCGCGTTATCGCTCACAAGGACGTCTGGCAGGCCGATGCAGGCAAACAGCTTTCGCAACTGTTTAATGGTTGCGGCAGAGGACGTGCTGTTCATGGGGATTACCTCCAACCACTTGGAGTAGGAGTCGACTACCAGGAGAAACATGGACCCGCGGAAAGGGCCGGCGAAGTCGACATGGATCCGGGACCATGGCCTGCGGGCCGTATCCCATTCCCTATGGGGTAACCGGGACTCCTCGGGCCGAGAGCTCTGGCAGCTCTCGCACGTGCCCACTAGGCGTTCTATGTCCCCGTCTATCTGGGGCCACCAAAAGAAACTCCTGGCCAGAGCCTTGGAGCGCACGATCCCGGGGTGGCTGGTGTGCAGTAGCCTCAGCACCTTGGCCCTCAGCTTCTCTGGGATAACCACCCGCTGGCCCCAGAGTAAGCAGCCCCTTTCCAGAGAAAGCTCTACTCTGCGCCTGAAAAACGGCTTGAAATGTTCCTCGGGGGGAGAGGTGGGCCACCCTTTTCTAACCCAGGAACTAACTTGGGCCAGGATCTTGTCGGCCGCTGTGGCCTTGGCGAGGTCGGCTGGCACAATTGGGGGTGAGTCGAGAGACTCAATCAGCAGGACTTGGTGTTCCTGCTCTACCTCACACGTGGGGTCCCCTAAACTAGGGAGAGGGGATCGGGACAGGGCGCCCGCATGGGAGATCTCCTTCCCTGGGCGATAGACCAGCTCATATTGGTAGGCGTTGAGAAAAATGGCCCAACGCAGCATCCTGGGGGATAGAATTTGTGGGGTTGGTTTGCCGGTAGTGAAGATCCCCAGCAGCGGCTTGTGATCCGTCACTACCGTAAACTCGCGGCCGTATAAGAAATCGTGGAACTTTTTGGTTCCCGTGATTATTGCTAGGGCCTCCCTATCTGTTTGCGCGTAATTGCGCTCAGCTTTCGAGAGGGACCTTGAGTAGTACGCCACCGGGGCTTCCCTCCCGCTCTCCAACATGTGGCACAGGACCGCCCCCACCCCCACCAGGGACGCATCACAGACTAGCACCACTGGTTTTTTCGGATCAAAATGGGTCAGGACCGCATCCGAAGACAGGAGTGACTTAAGCTCCTTGAATGCCCTCTCCTGCTTGTCCCCCCACCGCCAAACCGCGTCCTTCTTAAGTAGTGCGTGCAGTGGCTCCGCGACCGATGCCTTCCGAGGCAGGAAGGAGTGATAGAAATTTAGGAGCCCTAGGAATGACTGCAGCTCCGGTTTCGCGGTGGGGCGAGGGGCGTCTCTCACGGCCGCTACCTTGGACTCGGAGGATTTGATTCCGTCCGGGGTTACCTTAAACCCTAGAAACTCTACCTCCCTCGCGAAGAATACACACTTGTCCCTCCTCAATCGAAGTCCTGCCCTCTCGAACACTGAGAGAACCCCATCTAGCCTCTTGGCTAACTCTAATTCGCTCCCCGCTGTTATCAACACGTCGTCGAAGTATGGGAGGACGCCTGGAAGCCCCTTTAAAAGGCGTTCCATTTGACTTGAGGGCTGTAACAATCGGCGTTTCCCACTCCGCCGAGTCAACTGGAACCAAAATCCCCTGCCCCACCAATTTGTCCAGTTCCGCCTCAATCTTGTCCTTGAGGGCGAAGGGCACTCTCCTTGGCTTGAGGCGGATGGGCCGGATTTCTGGGTCCAGCTCAAAGGAAACCGGGGGCCCCTTGTATTTCCCGAGCCCCTTCTTGAAAACGTCCGGGTGTGCGTCGCACACGTCCCTCATTGGGTCAGTCTCGATGGCGTTAATGCCGGACAGTTCGATCCCCAGGGGAGCAAACCACTGCGTTCCCAAAAGGCAGCACCTCCCCCCTTTTAGGACCACTAGGGGCAGTTTCTCGGAGTAGTTCTTGAACTTCACCTTGAAGTTCCCCACCCCCAACACTGGGATCCCATTTCCCTGCACGTCCCGTAGGTTGGATCTCATGGCCCGCAGTTTGGGCCGTTTCTCTGGGGGAATGCGCATAAACTCTTTTTGGGACAGGATGGAATAAGAAGACCCCGAGTCTATCTCCATCCTCACTGGGACCCCCTGCAACAGTACCTCTATGAAGAACCGCCGGTGCTCCAGGCCCACGCGGTTCACGCCGTCCTCGCTGTGGCCGGCTGAGACCTTCCTGGTGCCGGCCGCCTTTCGTTGGTGCGTCTGGGAATGGCTGGAACTGCCCTTGTCCTCGACTCGTCCGCGCCTGCATACTCGGGCGATGTGTCCCTTTCGGCCGCAGTTGTGGCACTCGGCCTTCCGGAACGGACACCTCGTGCGGTCGCGGGCCGCCCCACAACCGTCGCAGCGGCGGTCCTGCCGTTCTCGGGTCTGCCGCTTCTCACCTCGCTTCTTGATCCTCTGGACGTCGTCGTCCTTGCTGGAGTAGGGATCCGCTGTCGTGGAGGACTTCTCGGACGACGTTGGTGCGGCGGCGGGCGGCTTGGGGGCCCGCCAGGCCGTCTTCGCTGGTGTCCGCCGGGCCGCCTGCACTGGTGACTTGGCCCTCTCGGACGTGGCCCCTCGAGACTTGAATAGCCGGATGCCGCTCCTGGCCTCCTCGGCTGCTTGCGCCTCCCGCAGTACCTCGTTGAACGTGAGGCGATGGTCGCGGGTCATGAGCCTCCTCTGAAGCTCCTCGTCCCTCAAGCCGCACAGCATGCGGTCACGGAGGGCCTGGTCCAGGTCGTCCCACTGGCAATGCACCGCTGGAAGCCTGAGGGCCGCCGCATAGGCAGACACGGATTCGCCCGGTCGCTGGTCTCGCCTGTGGAATGCGACCCGGGCTGGGAAAATCGAGACGGGCGGCTGGAAATGCTCACGCAGTCTCTCCAGGATACGGTCGATGGGCACCTCGTCCACCTTCTGAGGGGCCACCAGGGTCATCAGGATCCGCAGCGTGGCCGGCCCCACCTTAGACAGGAGGTGGGAGCGCATCTTCGTGTCGTCGTCGACGCCTGCAGCCTCCATGGCGTGCCGAAACTGGCACTCGTAGAGCTCCCATTGTTCGGGCTCGCTGACATCGAACTGGTACGGCTTGACCTTGGGATTCGCCATCTATCCCACCTTCGTCGCCAATTTAGTGTCTTGCACGGAAGACAAAGAAGGAGTCGCAGGAAGGACTAACACAGGTTTATTCATTGATGCTCAGCAGGAACATGAGGTAATGGGGCAGATACATCTCATTATATACCATAACACAATACATTTGAATCTTGTTGCACGGTAGCTCATTGGCTGCTACCGGCGTGGCCTCGCCCAGGTCATGCCTCTCTTCTGCAGTTGTTTTCTCTTCTGCAGTTGTTTTCTCTTCTGCAGTTGTTTTCTCTTCTGCAGTTGTTTTCTCTAGCTCCTGATCATGTGGGGAATTTCCCGCGGCTGTTTGTGATTTGGGCAATGTGGACCATGTGAGACTGAACGCTCGCAGCTGCCCTCTATGGGTGGCTTGCTCGCGTTCCTTAACAGCTGAGATACATTGTGATTGTGGACTGGTTACATTCATATATTTAAAGTGACATTGTACATGCATACATAACAGTGACCTTTTCCTGAGTGCTGTGTGACTGAAGTATTTATATGGTTGAAATAGCTACCCATTTCCCATTAAATCCTGTGACCCTGATCCAATCCTCCTATGCCCCACCGTTTATGCATTTGCTTTTAAACAAAGAGAATAGGAAGGAAGAGCTCAATCCATGTCTAGTTTGGTTCTAATGTGAGCTAAAATAAAGAGAAATATGTTAGGTTGAGACTCAATATCAAGAAAACCACGATAATGGCAACAGGCCCCATCAGTTCCTGGAAAATAGATGGGGAAGAAGAAGAAGCAGTGACAGATTTTACTTTCTTAGGATCTAAGATAACTGAGGATGGTGATTGCAGCCATGAAATAAAAAGATGACTGAATCTGGGGAGACAAGCTATGAGAAACCTGGGGAACATAGTAAAAAGTAGAGACATCACATTGCAAACAAAAATCTACATAGTCAAAGCAATGGTTTTCCCGGTGGTAATGTATGGGTGTGAGAGCTGGACCATTAGGAAAGCTGAGTGCAGAAGAATAGATGCCTTTGAAATGTGGTGTTGGAGGAGAGTTTTGAGAGTCCCCTGGACAGCAAGGAGAACAAATAGGTCGATCTTAGGAGAAATCAACCCTGACTGCTCCTTAGAAGGTCAAATAGTAAAGATGAAGCTAATGAAAGTGCGGCGCCAAAATGGCCACCGCGCTCTTTGCGCCCCCCGGACTCAGGCATCCGGGGGAGTTAGGGGGCGTGGCCACTCCTCTATAAAAGGGGTGGCCACGAGGCAGACGAGCTGCCATTTTAGAAAGAGCGACGGAGAGGAGAAGTTTTCTCTGTCGCTGTTTGTTCTTTCAGTCTTCGGCTGTCTAGCCCTTGCGGTTCTTTCCCGGCTGGGGAAGGAGGATTAGCGCATGCAGAGCCTTGGTTTGCTTGGCTACTGCGTGCTTAGGCATTAGGTTTTCGATCCCTGGATAGGGATCCTGCTTTTTCTTCTCCTCGGGAGACATGGCTCCCAAGAGGAAGGCCCCGGCGATGAAGCCGCGGCAAAGGGGGAGAACTTTCACCGGCCCTGCACCGGGTGGGGGACAGCCATCGGGTCGGAGGACCAGGGCTGCGCCCCCACGGCAGGGCAATGTGCCAGCCTTGCCCACTGATACCGGTGGGGTTACTCAGGCTGGCACTTGGCAGCCGGGCTCCAGCTCAGTGGCTGGCCAGCTACAAGCAGGTCCCTCAGGGGCTTCGGCCCTTGGCCCGCCGTTACCGGCCATGGGTCAGGGCAGTATGGGAGGGCCTGCTGCAGGTATGCAACCCGTTCCTCCTCCGGCCCCTCATGGGCTGGAGTTTTGGGCATGGCCCTATTCTGGCACTGGCTCGCCCCTCGGGTTGCCTTTCCAGCTCCCTAGTGGGCTGTCCGGCCCACCCGGCCCGCCTTATGCTGGGGGCTCTGCGGCAGTCGATGCTCTGTTAGCACGTTTAGCAGTGCTGGAAGCATCCTTGGGCATTGCACAGCCTCCTGGGGAGGGGGGCGCTTCTCTTTCCACTGGGGCCCCTTTGTTGGCACCTGCTACCTTGACGGCCGCAATGCTGCAATGGGCGGCCAGCAGGGTTGAGCTGCTTGAGACGCTTCGGCCGGCGCCAGCTGGTGTCTCGCAGCTCCCCGTTCATAAGAACATAAGAACATAAGAACAGCCTTGCTGGAACAGGCCACAGCCCATCCAGTCCAACCCACTTTGCCGGCTCCAGCGTGGGTTGAGCCACCACACCCCCGGACTTCGGTCCCAACACCATCGGGGCAGAAAATGCCGGGAGGGGCGGCGCGGAGGAGAAGAGCTTGGCCGCCCCCAGCACCAGCTGTGAGTGAGCCGACACACCCCCGGGCCTCCGCCCCCACGCCATTGGGGCTACAAAAGCCGGGGAGTGTGGCGCGGCTGGAAGGAACTTTGCCGGCTCCAGCGTGGGTTGAGCCACCACACCCCCGGACTTCGGTCCCAACACCATCGGGGCAGAAAATGCCAGGAGGGGCGGCGCGGAGGAGAAGAGCTTGGCCGCCCCCAGCACCAGCTGTGAGTGAGCCGACACACCCCCGGGCCTCCGCCCCCACGCCATTGGGGCTACAAAAGCCGGGGAGTGTGGCGCGGCTGGAAGGAACTTTGCCGGCTCCAGCGTGGGTTGAGCCACCACACCCCCGGACTTCGGTCCCAACACCATCGGGGCAGAAAATGCCGGGAGGGGCGGCGCGGAGGAGAAGAGCTTGGCCGCCCCCAGCACCAGCTGTGAGTGAGCCGACACACCCCCGGGCCTCCGCCCTCACGCCATTGGGGCTACAAAAGCCGGGGAGTGTGGCGCGGCTGGAAGGAACTTTGCCGGCTCCAGCGTGGGTTGAGCCACCACACCCCCGGACTTCGGTCCCAACACCATCGGGGCAGAAAATGCTGGGAGGGGCGGCGCGATGGCAGAAGGGCTTCTCTTATCCCACTTTCTTTAGTTGGGTGTGAGTGAGGGCCCTTTCTTTGAGTTTTGTTTCTCTTGTTATTATTGAACTGTTTTGTTTATTATGTTGTTTAGGGTAATTTGATATTGTATTGCTTATGCTTTTGACATTTTGTATCCTACTTGCATATTGCTTTGTATTATTTGTATTGTATTTTGTATTGTTTAGCATCATTATTGTAAACCGCTTCGAGTTCCCTTTATGGGGAGTAAAGCGGTATAGAAATCTAAACAATAAATAAAATAATAAATAAATAAATAAATTCTGTCTCACACAGTGGCTCACCATTTCCTTCAGGGTATTCCCAAGGAGATGCCTTCACCTGCTTAGGATTCCCTGGAAATGATATTGAGAGATATCCTGCCTATCTCTCCAACCCGGAGGTTGTCCTTAAGTATCCATAATTATAGCCATTGATACTCTTCTCCTCCATGAACTTGTCTAATCCTTTCTTAAAGCTGTCAAGACTGACAGCTGTCACCACTTCTTCTGGCAGGGAGTTCCATAGACCAGTAATCCTCTGGGTGAAAAAGTACTTTCTCTTATTTGTTTGAGAACTAGTACCCAAAAGTTTCATGGACTGTCCCCTAGTTCTAGTATTATGTGATAGGGAAAACAGTTTTTCCTTATCTACTTTGTCCACACCGTGCATGATTTTATAAACTTCAATCAGGTCACCTCTTAGACGTCGTCGTTCAAGAGTGAAGAGGCCCAACCGTTGCAGCCTCAGATGGTAAGGAAGGTGTTCCAGTCCCCTAATCATTCTGGTTGCCCTCCTCTGCACTTTTTCCAGCTCCATAATATCCTTCTGGAGGTATGGCGACCAGAACTGTACACAGTATTCCAGATGGGGCCTCACCATAGATTTATAAAGAGGCAAAATGACACTTGCTGACTTATTTTCTATACCCTTCCTAATGATCCCTAGCATTGAGTTTGCTTTTTTCACTGCTGAGGCACACTGGGTAGACACCTTCATTGAGTTGTCCACCAGGACACCAAGGTCCCTTTCCTGGTTTGTCTCAGAGAGTTCAGACCCCATCAGTTTATAAATGTAATTGGGGTTCTTTGCCCCAACATGCATCACTCTGCACTTACTAATGTTGAAACTCATTTGCCACTGTTTTGCCCACTCCCCCAGTGTCGAGAGATCCCTCTGGAGCTCCTCACAATCTCTCACAGTTTTCACTACCCTGTATAATTTAGTGTCGTCAGCAAATTTGGCTACCTTGCTTTTTACTCCTACCTCTAGATCATTTATGAAGAGGTTGAAAAGCAGGGGTCCCAGTACTGAACCTTGGGGGACCCCACTCTTTACTTCCCTCCACTTGGAGAAGTGTCCATTTAGTGCTACCCTCTGTTTCCTGTCCCTTAGCCAGTTGCTGATCCAGGACAAGACCTGTCCCTTTATTCCATGACTGGTAAGTTTATTCAAGAGCCTTTGGTGTGGGACCTTGTCAAAAGCCTTCTGAAAGTCCAGATAAACAATGTCAACTGGATCCCCCTTATCCACATGCTTGTTGACACTCTCAAAAAATTCCAACAGATTAGTGAGGCATGATTTGCCCTTGCAAAAGCCATGTTGGCTCTCCTTTAGCAGCGCCTTCATCCAGATCTGCGAACTGGGAGTAGTCAGGTGTGGCCCCAGAGCTCGATTCCAGTCGCGAGCTCCGACGCCCACCGTGAGCCGGAACCCCCTGTGGGGGCGGCTCACGGGGGTGCACCTAGTGAGTATCAGTTTCAAATTAGTGCACCTACATCACAGCCCACTTCCAGTGGTGGGTTTCATCAAGTTGAGGCAAGTGGGCATCAGTTACCAGCCTATCCCAGTGCCCCATGGTTTCAAAATGGCATCTCGTTGAGGGCGGGGGTTTCTGCCCCTGGGGCAGTGCCGAGCATCGCAGGGGCTGTCCAGGTCTCGCTGCGTATGCCTCCTATACATAATGTGCCAGTGACGGCTTTGCCGACGGCTGGTTATTCCTTGCCCCTTGGTGATCATTTGTCACAGGTCACGAGGGAGAAGATTTGGCGAGGGGAGTACGTGGATATATTCTCCCTATTGAACCGTGAGCCCACTAAGGAAGAGAGAGAGGGACAGGATGACAGAGACAAGGAGCTGTCTCGTCGTCGTAAGCCAATGCGCACCTGGGCCAACTGGTTACCGGCATATCTTATTTATATGGCGGTATACCTTAGGGCCCGGCCTGATCTTGCCATTCCTATGGTCTAATACTTGGACAATATTTACAGGGCGATGGTTGATTTCCCTGCCCCATCGTGGTTGGCTTACGATGAGGAATTTAGAATGAGGGTGGCCCTACACCCGGAGATGAGATGGGATGAGCTCTGCCAAAAATTGTGGCTCTTGTACATGACCCCCACGCGTCCGGCACCTGGGGATAGGTACCATTGTGGCCATGCTATGCAGCCAGCTGCTCCAACACAGGCTCCCCACCAGCCGGCGGGGCAGGGGGTTCCAGCCCGCTTGCTGTGTTGGAGCTTCTCAGCTAATGGCGTTTGCAATAAGCGACAGTGTCGATACAAACATGAGTGTCCCTCTTGCGCTGGCCCCCACACTGCCGCCGCGTGCCCACGGGCCGGTGGGTCACGAGGCAGAGGTAGAGGTGGACAGGGAGCGGGCAGGGCTTCCGCTGATGGAGCTGGCCAGTCAAAAGACCCCCTCCCCAGTTAACGTGTATATGTTGGAGCGATGGCTCTCAACTTATCCAAGGAGGGAGGACGCGAGGTACCTCCTGAAGGGTTTCCAGTGGGGCTTTCGAATCCCATTCAAAGGGGTGCGAGGACCCCAAGATGCCCCCAATTTGGTTTCCCTGAAGGGTAAGGAGGGGGTTGCTGCCCTGAGTATTGCCAAAGAGGTAGAGGCCAAGAGGGTAGCGGGCCCATTTTCCGCACCACCTTTCCCTAACCTGAAGGTCTCCCCTCTGGGGCTAGTACCTAAGAAGACCCCGGGTGAATTCCGTTTAATCCACCACTTATCGTACCCGGCGGGTTCCTCTGTCAATGATGCTATTCCTGATGACCTTTGTTCGGTCAGATATACGTCATTTGACCAAGCCCTACAGATGGTCCGCTCTTGTGGTCCCGGTGCCCTCCTGGCGAAATGTGACATTAAATCGGCATTCCGATTGCTGCCAGTGCACCCAGAGGACTTTGGGTTTTAGATTCCAAGGGAAGTTGTATGTAGATAAGGCCATGCCTTTTGGCTGCTCTATTTCATGTTCGGCATTCGAACGTTTTAGCACGTTTCTTCAGTGGGCCTTTGTTCGCAGGTCCGGGTCTCGGTCTGTAGCCCATTACCTCAATGACTTTTTGTTCGGGGGTGAATGGGGCTCAGACACGTGCACACGTCTCCTCACTACATTTCAGACACTAATGCTGGAACTGGGTGTCCCTTTAGCGCCCGAAAAGACCGAGGGCCCATCTACTACACTCACATTTCTGGGTATTGAAATTGACACGGTCGCACAGGCATCCCGGTTACCCATTGAGAAGGTCACCCGGATCCCCACGATGATTTTGGCGTTGCTGGCAAAACGTAAAGTGTCACTTCGTGATCTTCAGGTACTTCATGGCCATCTTAACTTTGCCTGCAGGGTGGTGACACCCGGCAGAGCATTTGCTCGGCGCTTATGTGATGCCATGTCGGGCCTATTAAAGCGCCACCACAGGGTCCGACTGAACAGGGGCATGCGGGCTGACCTTTCGGCTTGGCTCACATTTTTACGGGAATTTAACGGGGTCTCTTTTTGGAGATCGGACCTTTGGTTTCCCCTAGATTCCAAGTACAGTCGGATGCCTCCGGCTCCCTGGGATATGGGATTTATTTTGGAGATGGGCTTATGGCCAATGGCCTCCAGCATGGCGGGGGCACAGATCGCCTCCGTGATCTTACCTTTCTTGAGTTCCTTCTAATCCTGGGAGCTTTGATGCTATGGGGCGAGGAGTGGGCCGACTCAGTGGTCCATTTTTGGTGCGACAATGCAGCAGTGGTGCACATTGTCAACGCTCAGACGTCTAAATCACCCAGGGTGATGGCGTTGGTTCGCCAGTTTGTGTTACGAAGCCTACGCCTAAATGTGCTGTTTAAGGCCAGACATGTCCCAGGCATTAATAATGATATTGCTGATGCTTTATCTCGACTGCAAATCCCCCGGTTCCGTACCTTGGCTCCAGAAGCAGAGGAATTCCCCTTGCCACTCCCGGCCAAGATTTGGACATTTGGCAAGGAGAGGTGAACCGGGCGATCAGCATGTCCTTGGCACCTCGCACGCGTAAGGCGTATCAACATGCTTTTGTACAATTTAGAACCTTTTGCGTGCAACTACAGATCCCCGAAGTGTGGCCCATCCCAGTGGAACAGGTTTTACAATTTATGGTTTATCTACACAATCAGGGTTTGGCTCCTCGTACTATAGCATCCATGCTGTCGGCGCTGGCATTCATGGCTAAAGTGAGGGGTTTTACTGACTGTGTGAATGATTTCCGCATATGTCATGTTTTGGAGGGGTGGACACGGGAACGTGGCCGCCGGCCGGACACTCGCCACCCAATTTCACCCGAGGTCCTGACCCACCTTGCACGAGGCTGGCATAACTTGTGCTATGATAGGTATGAGGTGGCTCTTTTTCATGCGGCTACCACGGTGGCCTTCTTTGGAGCGCTCCGCATCAGTGAGTTGGTACTACTGTCTAAGGCGGATGCGACTCGTAGGGCACTGGAACTCGATGATGTCTATGTCACTAATGAGTGGGCTCAGTTGAGGATACGGTCCTCAAAGGTTGATCAGCACGGCGTAGGCAGTGGAGTTAGACTGCTACGATGTTCCATTGCAGACATCTGTCCGGTTGGTGCCCTACAGGAGTTCTTGGCAGTGCGTGGTACGCACCCTGGCCCGTTTTTCTGCCACCAGGATGGGTCTCCCATTACTAAATTTCAATTTTGTAAGCTGACCGGTATGGCACTATCCAGTGTTGGCCTCCCCGGGGCTCGTTACGGCACCCATTCATTTAGGATAGGTGCTGCATCCACTGCGGCTGCATTTGGGTACTCTGAGGCTGATATACGCCGAATGGGGAGATGGGGATCCATGCGTTTTGCATTGTATGTTCGCCCACTTCAGACATGAGTACCAGTCAAGTCATTATTCTCTTTTCTTCTTTTACAGACCCTGTGTGTCCCCGCACACCGGTGGCAGTATGCCTGGTGGGCCACAGTTACGTGCACTGGGCAACGCAGTATGCTGCGGCGACAGAGTGGGGACCCCAGCTTGGACTACGTGCAACCGCACGTATACGTTGGTACGGTAAGCGTGGAATGAGATGGCGGGAACTGTTGCCATTCCTGTTTTCCATCAGGGATGCTGAACTGCCTGATGTCCTTGTACTGCACCTCGGGGGCAAGGACCTTGCCCAGGTCACTGGTCTTTCTTTAAAATTCACGATTTGCAGTGACCTAGCTTATTTGCATTATGTGTGGCCGTACACAAGGCTGCTATGGTCGGACATCGTACCGCGTCATTCATACAGGGGAGGTATTGACCTCCGTGCCCTTGACCGCGCTCACCACTCGGTGAACAGGGCTGTTGCCCGGTTCTTGGCAGACAAGGGTTTGGGGATGGTCATCCGGCACCCCACGATTAGTTTGCAAAATTATGATCTCTATGCAGGGGATGGGGTCCACCTGTCGGCTAGAGGTATGAACCTATTTCTTGAAGATTTGCAAGCAGGCCTGGTGACCGAGCTGACGGTCGGGGGGGGGGGGGCGGTGAGTCTTCATAGACGCCTCCCCGTGTGGTGGGTAGCACTGGTAAGGTAAAGATTTATGACCCATAGGTATCCGGCAGGTTCGCAATTGACTGGCCAACACTTAGACAGGTTCAGGTGTAATAGCTTTGGCCGGTCAACGACGAACCAGGCAAGGGGTGATGGCAGGAGCTTTACAGCATGCATCACCTCGTGATTTAACGGATACACGTCATAGGGTGGGGTCAGTAGATAGTTTATTGACTCCGGTCAACAATTTGTTTGTGTCAACAAACAAATTGATACAAATGGATACATTGTAGTCAATTATCATTGGCATTTTTGGGAGGAACCTTACCAGTGTTACTGCGGCCTGCTTGCCTTAAGAATTACAATTGGATGAATACACCAATTGAAAGTTGTAATTCGGACTAGGGCATTATTCAATAAAAGTGGCCCAATGCCTTTATCCATATACCGGTGTCTGAGTCTTTCTTTGGGGGGTGCGCCTGCAAAGTACTTTGGACATCAAATGAGAAGAGAGGATTCACTTGAGAAGGCCTTGATGCTGGGAAATGTGGAGGGCAAAAGAAAAAGAGGGAGACCAAAGTTGAGAGGGCTAGATGGCATCGTGGGCACAGAGCTGGGCGGGCTGAGGAGGATGGTGGAGGACAGAGGTGCCTGGAGGTCGAGGGTCTATAGGGTTGCAAAGGGTTGAATCGACTGTGCGACTGAACAACAGCAAAAAAAATATAATATAAATGTAGGGATTAATTGCGAACTGAACATTGGATATACAGTATCTGAATTACACTTTTCAGCTAACCCCAACATGCTTTTGGATTCCTCTTTGTACTAGATGTGTTATTTACTTCTGTTTCCCGCCCAAAACATTAAGAATGTTGCATCTTCCAGTAAAAATGACTAATTTCACCATGCCTCTGGAAGTTAGCAATGGCCTCAGTCCAATGTTTTCCACATTCTAAGCTGGAACTAAGCAATGCTATTAGAATGTTGACAGTATAGTGGTGGTGGTGGTGGTGGGGAACAGCATCGGAGTCAATCAGAATGGCATGTGTTCCACTCTGGTGCGCTGTAGTGGTGGGTAAGGTTATTTTTTTTAAAAAAAGATATTTTTCTTTGTCTTTGTGCAAAGTGCCGACTGAAGCTTTTGGTTGTCTTCGTACAAGGAAAGGGGTATATAAATACCTAAAATAGTAGTAGTAGTAGTAGTAGTAGTAGTAGTAGTAGTAGTAGTAGTAATAACAACAACAACAACAACAACAACAACAACAACAACAACAACAACAACAACAACAACAACAACAACAACAACAACAACAACAACAACAACAACAACAACATCACTAATTTAATGAAAAATATGATGGCTACTACTCTTCTTTAGTTTTGAAATAAAGTAGTCCTAATTCGGGTGCAACGCAGGGCTTTCCCCCTAGCCAAACCCACCATACCACGCCCACAGTATGGTAGTAATTTGTTTTGGAGCCCACCACTGGCTGTAGCATGTATGAATTAGAAGATCCCCATGAATTGGAGCAGATGCTATGAAGAATGTATGAACTGCATTTAATACAATATATTTTAAATGG
Organism: Bradypodion pumilum; assembly: GCA_035047305.1. Classification (NCBI taxonomy): domain Eukaryota; kingdom Metazoa; phylum Chordata; class Lepidosauria; order Squamata; family Chamaeleonidae; genus Bradypodion; species Bradypodion pumilum. Next base: position 112,912,964 of record JAWDJD010000001.1, on the reverse strand, counting down.
TTAAAATTATTAAATCTTTGAGTACAAAGATTCTGGAGCATAAGAATTAGATACCAAATACTGAAAACCTGTCTGGTTAGCAAAATACCCTGTGAATTGGCAGCACCTCTGATCCAATGTACACAATATCTTATGGTTATATCATTACATTTCCTCCCTGCTGACATATTGGACAATTTGCACTTTCACTGCATCCTTTTCACAACATCAAGAGTTTTTACACCTGCACATCCTAGAGTGTGATAGATCTTTTGGCAGCAATGCTTCACTGCATTTTATATACACAAGCAGGCTTCTACACACAGGGGAAAAAAGAAAAAGAGGGGACACATCACACATTACAAACCATAATATTCAGAAATGAGTGGGAAAACAAGTCAGTTACCTGAGACCATCTGTTTTTATGCCTGAGGGTGGCTATTCTTGAGGAATAGAACACCAGAATTTGGATTATAGAGCATCAGAAACATGCCCCAGTTGAACAAGACTCCATCCAGAGGTGCAAGTCTATCTTCCTTTGCTTGAGGAAAGCAAAAGGACACCAAAGCCTTTAATTTCACTACTCTCTTAATTAGGTTATCTGTATCGCTTCATGAGTGTTACCACCCACCTTTTTATGTTTCATGATAAATTGTTTTGATAATTTTCTCTACTTGTAATTGATTTCCATGCACCAACTACTGTGTTCAATTGCAGACTAAGCGCTTCTCTTACAAGTACCTTAGTGTTGTGTCCAAACCTGAAGAGTAACTACTTGGAGAGAGCTGGGTCAAACAACAACATGGTTTATTGCAAGGAGCAAAAGAACAGGGAAAAGGAAGCAGGGACGTTAGCTTTTATACAAGACACATTGGTTACATTTACCCTGGCTTCCGAAGAAGCAGGAAAACATTGACGAATCAACTTCAGCGATAATGGCGCCTTTTTGCAAGTGGCGCTGAGGCATAACTAATCTTAATACACAACATTCCTTCCCCTAATGGGGGACCCAATCTCCATATCTCTGGGGGGCCCCGCAGGCCCGCTTTGGTCGTCCTAACTGAGGGGAACTCTGAAAAGTCGGTATGGGACACACAGTATCACTAGAGATGCTGGCGGTTTTCATGAAGTTCCCAGGGTGACCAGGGCTATGGGGAGACCCATGAGCCTCCTGAGCTGGTGTTGACACTGAACCCGAGAAACAGGAAAGTGTCTCCCCCTCAGCTCCAGGGACAGCCTGTTCGGGGCGTGGGGGGGGGGGCTTCCTGGAGAGGTATGTGCAGGCAACGAATCTGAGGGAAGTGGCTGGCTAAAGACATCTGAGCCCAATTCAAAATCTGGGGCCTCCGAGCCTTCCTCCGATTGACTCGAGCTAAAGGACTCATCAAACTCTTCCCCTAGGGATACGTTTTGCCCCACAACACGGGGGATGCATTTGGTTCATGTGCCTTCTCCAAATTAGCCCATTATCCATGAACACTTTATACGATACTGGCCCAATCTGTTCTAAGACCCCCCCCAACCATTGGGACCCTGGGGCATAGTTACAATAATACATGGCCTGGCCTCCTTTACCGTTTGAACCTGCCTCTCTATCTGTCCATTCATGGCTGGGTGGAAGGGTGCAGCAATTATGTGACAAACCCCATTACGTTTAAGGAAATCCTGGAATTCCGCAAACATAAAGGTCGATGCGTTGTCGGACATGACAATGTCGGGCAACCCAAAAGTGCAAAACAACCTCCTTAGTTTATGAATTGTGATGGCTGCCGACGTGTTCGAAACCAGAATCACCTCTAACCATTTAGAAAAGGAATCAACGATCAATAAGAATCAAGCACCACGGAATGGCCCAGCAAAATCAATATGAACTCTTGACCAGGGGCCCTTGGCCATATCCCACTCCTGGTGGGTTGGTGGGTCTCCTCCGGCCTCGATGACTGGCACTCTTGACAATGCTCCACCCAGTCTTCAATGTCTGAATTGAGTCTGGGCCACCAAAAGTAGCTCCTGGCAAGTGCCTTAGAGCGAACAACGCCAAGGTGACTCACGTGTAGCGTATGTAGAACCTTGCCTTGTAGAGCTGGTGGAACGACCACCCTATCCCCCCATACTAAACATCCCTGCTCTAACAATAGTTCATTTCGTTTAGTATAATAGACCCTAAACTCGTCAGAAACAGGTGGTGATGGCCACCCTTTCTGCACCCACAACATAACATTCGACAATAGGGAATCCTTTTTAGATGCTGCTGCAATGGCCTCTACGGACACAGGTGGGGAATCAAATACTTCGATCATGAGGACCTGCTGGTCCACAGTAACCTTACCCACACACTCGATGGGGGATCTGGAAAGGGCATCAGCATTTTTTATAGCTGCGCCTGGGTGATGTTGCAAGATGAAGTGATATGCCTGCAAAAATGACCACCCTAATCCCCCCCATACTAAACATTCCCGCTCTAATGATAGGCACTGTCGTGTCTCCCCGCTGCCCTCACCACTGGCGCGGGGGTGGAATTAGCAGCACCTGTGGACGCCATCCCCTCTCCTCTGGCTCTGCCTCTCCAGAGGATAAAGGGGGATGCTCACAGCCTCAGAGGGTTCCCCGCTGCGCCCGGGACACTGCTGCGTCTTCCCACTGCCCTCACTGTGGGGCTAGTAGCAGTCGCTAGCTAGGACTTTAAAAAGGTCGTAGAGGCGGCTGCACTGAGTCGCTGCCTCTAGTCTTTTCTGTAAGGCAGAGAGGTTTTGATATTTTGATATTACTGTATTTATTGAAATGTTATGTGGTGAGATGTGTTTAATTGTACAGTAATACCTCATACAAAGTCCGCTTCATACAACATCGGATTCATACATCGCCTAATTCCTTGAAAAAAGTTGCCTTATACAAAGTTGTGCGACTTTGTATGAGGCATTGGGGTTTTCCCAGGTTGCATTGTGCCTGGGCAGTATAAAAGGCAGGACACATGCGTGCATTGCTCTTGTGGGTTTTGCATGAGGTGAAGAGTGTTTAGAGGTGGTTTTGACCACGATTTTGGATTTTTTTGAATTTTTTCGTCAGAATTTTTTGAAGCATTCCTGGGATTTTTGCAGCATTCTTCAGGTTCTTGGACAATCAGGGTTGTTTGACATGTTTTTGTAATGTTTTTAGCCTTTAGACAATAATTTCTTAAAGTTCTGTCAGTTTCCTGTCTGTTTCTTTGACTTTGCTCTGAAGTCTGTGCTGTTACAGTACAATGTATCTCTATGGAAATGACGTTGTATGACACCTAGGATTTTGCATGCCTCATACAAAGTCCAAATCCGTATAAAGTCCAAACTTGTGGAACCAAGTTTGGACGTTGTATGAGGTATCACTGTATTTTCTGTATGTATTACTGTTTCTTTATTAATAGGTTGCCCTGAATTGAATTTGTACTTTGTATTTTTGGAGATCCTATTGCTCTGTTATTTATTGATATTGATTGTATGAATTATCTTGTACTGATATTTTGTATTATTTTGTTGTTTTCATTTTGTATTAATTATGCTGTATTTATATTCTTGTATTATTTTGTTGTTCTTGTAAACCGCTTTGAGTCACCCATTGGTGACTCAAAGCGGTATATAAATTAAACTTCAAATCAAATCAAATCAAAACAAAGCATCCGTGGGGACAAGATCTGAAGTGTTGGCTTATCCGGGGGAAAATACCCAGGAGTGGCTTGTGATCAGTAACGATCATGAAGGGCCACCCGTAAATGAAATCGTGGAATTTCTTGGTCCCTGCAATAATGACCAGGGCCTTCCTTTGAATTTGTGCATACCTCTTTTCCATATCTGACAGAGACCTCAAAAAGTAGGCGATTGGTGCCTCCCATCCCACCCCCAGGTCATGGCACAGAACCACCCCAACCCCTACAGGTGAAGCATCACAAACCAGGATAACTGGTTTACCAGGGTCATTGGAGGTGAGGAGTTTTTTAACCCCCCTGAAAGCTTGCTCCTGTGGGGGACCCCAAGCCACATGGCCTGTTTCTGCAACAGAGGGTGCAGAGGAGCTGCCACGGTTGCCTTTTGGGGGAGGAAGGAATGATATAAGTTTAGGAGTCCTAAAAAGGACGGCAGTTCAGACTTAGAAGCCAGGCATGGGGCGTTTAACACCACCATGACTTTAGAATTGGCCAGTTTGACACCGTCAGAGGTAACCTTTAAACCCAGGAAATCTACCTCCATAGCAAAGAAAAAGCACTTTTCTTTTTTAAAGCGGAGACCAGCATTCTGAAAACGTTCTAGCACATCCCCCAATTTGACTGCAAGGTCCTCCCTATCACCTCCTGATATTAAGACATCATCAAAATAGGGTAAAACCCCAGGGAGACCCTTTAGTAACCTCTCCACCAGCCCTTGGAAAATGCCCGGTGCTGCATTGACACCGAACTGTAGACGATGAACCTTAAAAGCACCCATATGAGTCATAATGGTCTGACACAATGCCGAGGTGGAGGTAACAGGCCATTGCTGATAAGCTTGAGCCAAGTCAAGTTTGGCAAAACATTTACCCCCATGGAGCGAAGCAAGGAGGTGGCTGACCACTGGTACAGGATATGAGTTCAGGTGAATGGCCTTATTTATAGTATATTTGTAGTCCGCGCAAATGCTGATATCCCCATTGGACTTGACGACTGTAATGATCAAAGTCTCCCACTCGGCGGAATTTACCGGTTCCAAAATGCCCTGCATCACCAATCAAGTTCCACCTCAATATGGTCCTTGAGCACAAAAGGCACCCGGTGGGGTTTCATTCTGACAGGGACGACATGAGGGTCCAACTCAAAATGGACTGGGGGCCTTTGTAGGTACCCAACCCCGAGTGGAAGACATCCGGGAATTTGTCACAGGCAGACTGAATGGGGTCAGACCCGAATGAATTAATAACTGAAATGGCAATACCCAGGGGCCCAAACCACTGTGTCCCCAGAAGGTTGCTCTTACTCGTCTTAACCACAACAAGAGGAAGGAGGGCAGACATGTTACGGAAATGTACACGAAAGTTCCCAATGCCCAGCACTGAAATATGTCCGTCCTGCACGTCACTCAACCTGACGTTCAAGGCCCGCAGCTTGGGTCGGGCAGATGGGGGGGTAGACGAAAAAACTCCTTCTGCATGATGATAGAGAAGGAAGTCCCTGAGTCAACCTCCATGTTGACCAGACACCCTTGGATGTCGATGTCAATGAAAAACTTTCTGGAGACTGCCAGAACAGGAATGGTGGCCTCCAAAAACCTTGGACACCAGGTAGTCCCTTTCCTGGTGAACGCTGTCCTTGAACGGTCCTGTTGACTCCTGGGGCAAACCTTGGAGATGTGCCCTTTCTTGCCACACTGGTGGCACTCGGCATTTTTAAATGGGCAGTCAGTGCAGAGGTGTCATCTCCTGCACCCTTGACACAGCACAATGTCATCCTTGTGAGGCATTGAAGGCACCATGCACCTCCGCTGGACCTGACCAACGTCGTCCTCTCCTTCTAAGCTGTCGGAGGATGAGGATGGGCTAGAAACTCGGTGTTTGTGAACAGCTGAGCTTTTTTGAGCCGGAGTGACAGGCCTTGACTGCAGGAACTGGACCCCAGCATCCACAATTTCTGCAGCTTCAGCCTCTTCAAGCACTGCCGTGAACTTTGGGACATCCTGTTTCATCAAACGGCACTGCGTGGCCTTATCCCTAATGCCTACTATCAGCCTGTCCCTCAGCGCAATGTTGAGATTTTCCCATTGGCAAGGAATGGCGGCATGTTGGAGTGTGACAACGTATTCGGCAATGAATTCTCCAACCTTCTGCTTGCGTCTGTAGAAAGCCACACATGCAGGAATCACAGCAACCCTGGGCCTGAAATGGTCTCATAGGACAGTTGTCTTTAAGCGCAATGTCTCTCAGCAACCTTGGCAGCACAAGATTGTTAAGGAGTTCGAGCGTCAGTAGCCCACAAAAAGCAAGGAACATTGACTTTTTTAGAGCCGGGTCGATCCTCTGAGACGTACAATAATTCTCAAACTGGAACTCGTACATTGTCCAGGACTCTGGTTTCGAGATGTTGAAGGGGCCCATCGATGCTGGGGCAGCCGCTGCCATTGTGATCCCACCTTTGTCACCAATTGTTGTGTCCAAACCCGAAGAGTAACTGCTCGGAGAGAGCTTGGTCAAGCAACAACATGGTTTATTGCAAGGAGCAAAAGAACAGGGAAAAGGGAGCAGGGACATTAGCTTTTATTCAAGACACATTGGTTACATTTACCCTGGCTTCTGAAGAAGCAGGAAAACACTGACGAATCAGCTTCAGCGATAATGGCGCCTTTTTGCAAGTGGCTCTGAGGCATAACTAATCTTAATACACAACACTTAGACAAGGAGTTTTCTCTACCACACATCTTCCAATATGATTGTCTATGCTTGGATGTACCTTTCCGCTTCACACTGGCTGTTGAAAGACTCCTAAATCCACCAATAAGATAACCATACATCTATCTTATATTTTATCCTCTTATTTATAAAGCCGGCATAAGATACTTTACTCCAAGCCTCTAATGAAGTGGATTGCAGTCCATAAAGTTTGTGCCACAATTCTTTGTTTATGTTATGATGGAGGGGCTCCCTAATTGTTCCATCTGCCAGAGGGGCCCGTCTCTCTGGTACACGAAGGAGGGCCTTTTCCGTGTCCGCACCAGCCTTGTGGAACCTCCTGCCTGTAGAGTTGCGGGAGCAGATGGAGCTGCTACCTTTCAGAAAAGACCTAAAAACCTGGTTGGCGGGGCAGGTGTGGGGCCCAGATGGAAGAGTGGCCCCCGCCTGTTGGCTTATAAATTAAGCCCCCATTTCTTTTAATTGTCAATGAAGGCAGTTTTTTAATGTGGGTTTTTAAGAGGAATGGAGTAGGTGGGTGGGTATGTTGGGTTTTAATTGGTTGTATTGTTTTATGTGTGTTTTAACTTGTTGTGAGCCGTCCAGATTCGGGTTTACCTGATTGGGCGGCATATAAATTTGAATATAAAATAAAATTAAAATTAAAAAAATAAATGGACTAAGATTTCTACCTCAAGAAGCTTTCATTGTTCATCTTAAAATTAGTGATGCTATCTTGTTATTTTTAAAATTACATTTCCCCCAGCAACATTATGAATGAATAGGTTAGCGTACTTATGTCATCATGCCAGAAAATAGATTGCATTTTGAACCACTTCTAGAGTGGTTCAGTGCAATCTGTATCCCAGCAGTCACATGACTTAAGGGGAATTGTGCAGCAGCCAGACCCTGATCCATGCCCAAGTTGGACCTTTTCCATTCACCTGTAGGAACACTACTTTTGGGGTCACAGCTGGAGTGACTCCCTGGTGAATGGGAATGTCACTTTAAGGAAGAATAATCATTTCAAAGTGGTTCTTTTCTGCTGTCTGATTCTACCATAGATCATTGGGCATTGAATCAGTGCTAATTTCGTCAGTCAACTCCTCCATAAGTTCTATTGATTCAAGTGGGCTTTTGTTTGTTGTTGTTGTTCAGTCGCACAGTCGATTCCAACCCTTTGCGACCCCATGGACCACCGCCCTGCAGGCACCTCTGTCCTCCACCATCCTCGTCAACCTGCCCAGCTCTATGCCCATTGTGTCTACAATACCATCTAGTCATCTCATTTTTGGCCACCCCATTCTTCTTTTGCCCTCCACCTTTCCCAGCATCAAGGCTTTCTCAAGTGAATCCTATCTTCTCATTTGATGTCCAAAGTACTTTAGCTTCATCTTTACTATTCAACCTTCTAAGGAGCAGTCACGGTTGATTAATTCTAAGATTGATCTACTTTAGTGTAGTAAATGCGGCAATATCTATAGCTATACCCTTGTCTGTACACATATGTAAAATTCAGTTACAAATTACAATTACAATTGAAATCAATAGACTGGGACAGGGCAGTCTGTAACTACAGAAAATCACTGCTATTGAAAATGACCTCACCAACGGTAGTGATTTTCTTTTTCAAAGATCCTACAGCTTTCCAACAATGCAAATGATTCAAAGGGAGCCTTTAGACATCTGGGAGAGAAATTAGAAAGGCTTAATTAAAAACAAATCACTGCTGCTGATGACATAATCAGTCTTACATGGCACAGATTATGCAAACAGGATTTCAGCCCCTGTGTTAGTTCAAACTATTTTCCTTCTCCATTATTTGACTTTCAAAAGTGTACATTTCAGGTTAATGAAATGTGGTAGAATTCTATACTAATTAATAACAAGAGCATGAAAGTAGGCAGACTATATGAGTTTTCTGATTTTCCTAAATATCAGAGAGTTAAATTCTTTCCTAGAATTAATTTGTCACTTCCAAACCTTTGCTAACAATGTCTATCCCCCACTAGCTACTTATTTTCCTTTGTTTTCACACACCAGACATTCAATTTCTTTGAAAACCATTTGTGCTACTAGCCCTGGACAACCCTGCTTCCCTTTAAGTCTTCAGAATCAATTAGCCCTGCAAGTGTTGCACTGCCTGCAGTTGTCTACCTAGTAAACGTTCATGGAAAATTTCCACCCAAATCCCCTGATTATTATGGTTTATTTGCACTCTTATATTCAAAGCAAACAGCTGCAGTTATAAAAGACACCACATTTTCCATAACAAAGATAATGATCTGCTCTGCAGCAGATAAATTTCACCATGCTGAAAAACCACAATCCTTTGCATGTTTACTGAAGTGTAATCCCAGTTGTGTTTACTAGGGTATACTTCTAGGTATGTATAGGGTTGCATACTCTATCATCAATCTTCTACAACACTTATCCCCCCAAATTCACTAAATAGAGGGGATCCAGGAGGCAGTATTGTAGGAACATGTATATTCTATGCTGAAAAATTTCTAGTGACTTTAGCATTTTAATGTATACATTACAGGGGCAGGGGAGAGGTACAGATTTGTCCATCACAACATACATTTATGGATTTTATTTATATTTACACCCCACATTTCTGGTGTAAGCACCATTCAGGGTCACTTACAATCATATTAATAATCAACAAAAAGAAATAAGTTACAGCAAAGAGTCTTTTGAAAGCTTACAGTATATGTTGAACAACATTACTGGTCATTACATGTTATTGTAGATAAATGTATAGAATCCAAGGTGAGGGTGAGCTTCATTTTAAAACATCTGAAACTGTAGCATATAAATATGCAGTTCTGTAAACACTCAGAGACTTAATCTGTACCGTCTGTGGACTCTGTCTTGGGTGGGGTCTGTGATTCCTTCTTCCATCACTGAGTGAGATAAACACTGAGGTCCTGTAAATCAATGATTAGTTAACGTCAACTGGGAACAGAAGAATGTAACAAACAAGGAAACAAACAACTTCCAGAGTTCTTTTCACTCACCTCCAGAGGCCCAAGATTATAGTCCAGATAGCTCAAGGGTGATGGTAATTACATCATTTTAATCATCTCAATCCCAACTAAAATGGAGCCACTGGTGGCAACAAAGGCACTCTTCTGTGAACTGTAGTGCTGGCTCCTGATAGACTGGGTGCACTGCTGTTTCTGCTGCTTGTTTCCCTAGCTTGTCACACCTTCCATCTCTGACAGTGATAGTCTTGTATGCTGTTTTAGTGCTCTTCTGCTATTGTCTCCTATTCGAACCACTGGGACCTTGTCCATGGAGAAATGGAACCATATTGACTCCCCTGTCTAGGAATCAGTCTTTCAGAATCCCCCAAGAATCCCCCAAGGGATTCTGGCTGTTTGGGTTCATGGTTGCAGGGAAGTCCACCACCTCTACTGACTCAGGGGAGACCTCCCACCTCTCTCGTGAGTCTTTTGTCACTCCTTCCATAGGCATTTGACTCTTTTCATTCTTTAGGGCCTTTTTATACCTTCCAAACTCTAGTCTCAGTATCTACCCCTGCATCCCCTGTTGCTTCCTCTGAGACTGATCCTACTGCCTCCCTTTTCCTAAAGGACTCCACTTGGGTCAGATTACTTCCTCAATCTACTGGGGAGTTAGGCATTGAGAACACCGCATGATCAGGCTTCGGGGGTGCTGGCCTGACAACCTCTTCCCCATCTCTCCCTCACACTGACTCTTTCAACATTGGACAATATTTTGTTATACATCACATTGCTTATTTTTGTCGTTTAATTTTGTTTATTGTAAAACTTAGGATAAAATTTTAAGAAAATAAAATAAATAGCTAAGATAGACCTGGAATTCATAGTAACACATCTTTAGTTTAAAACAGAAAAAGAGGAACTAGTTGAAACAGACTATGTTGAAGTCTGTGTTCCAATATAATATTGCATGCAGTATTTAAGCGAATGGCCATTTTTCTGTACTCTGCTTTGAAAGAGCAAGAAACTTCTTATTGCAACCATAATACTCGGGCCTTTCATCAACTTATTGGATCCCATGGATTTCAATTTCATTTGTATGATATTGAGGCTCAGCCTTGTATTTTGACCCCAGATCTATCTCCCCCCCCCCCGGCCCCAGCATTCAGACTTGTATTTCAAATATCTTGTCTGGTGTTTCAGCTTGAATGCTTCATTGCTGTTTAAAGCTTAATTTGGCTAAGACTGTGATCCTGGCTTTTCCTCCTCAAACCTCTTATTTGTTTTCAGTATGTTTTCAGTAACAGTCAATAATGTTATTATCTACCCATAGAGCATGCATACAGTCTTTGTTTTATTTTTGAAAGTTGTCTTTTTATATCAAATTGAATATTCATATCATATTGTCTCTTCTTAAAGGTCCTTTATTACTGACTTCCTGTTAATTCTAAAATTTGATACAAGCATCTCATTTCTACTTTTAAAGTCCTTCATGGCTGTCTCCTCTCTATCTTTATCCCTGATTTCCTGCTATAGGCACAGTTGCCCCTTCCACTGTCCCAATTCTGTGTTCTTACTTATCTAAGAATGCCCTGCTCTTCCTTGCCATTTACATGGTTGGAATCCCCTCCTGTATGGCTGCCCCCTTACTCAGTATATTTAAATCTCTTTTCAAAATGTCTTTTCTGAGGTTTTTCAAAATTCTGTTTAGTGCATTTTGAGTTATTTGTTGTGTTTTTATCCTTCCCACCTTCTGTTTTGTGTTCTATATTGCACAGCTCTGTGAGAGAGTCTGCTTATTCCATTTAAACTTTCTCTACTGAGCCACACACACATATTGATGACACTATGTAAATAAATGATGATGATAATTACTCAAATAAAGATAAATGCTCTGGTATCATTATTCCAACTACTGATGCTGTGCACACAGAATGGAAGAGGTATACATTGGGAATATTCTGGGAATAACTCAACTAATAGTCTGTTAATGCCCCAAGCACATACATTCTGGCATATTTGCTTTTGTATGAGACACTGTCTACTAAATCAGAATTTGCTGGTGATAATTTCACTGAAGGGCTGCTATTAAATGTTGCATTAAATTATATTTTAAAATGTGATATTTGTACTCTTAATACGATGTATTAAGATTTGTTACTCTTTGTAAAAAAATAGACATCTTTTTAGGAATGCTGTGACATGTGTGACTCTCCAATTCCTTCTTTTTCACATAATGTAACTTTATTTATTTACACACAACTAGTTTAATCTTGAGATGTGTGAGTACTATTTCCTTTGTTTTGGCCAACATTATTTGTCTTTCAAATTGCAGCTGATTTGCTTTGAGCTGATTTGTAGCCCATCTGGTTTGATTTGTATTTGAATATCTTAAAGCATTTTTGTGCTTTACTGAATAGTGACAAACATGAAAACTGGGGATAAAAAGGGCTCTTAGCTAGGATGCAAGACGTAAAGCTCAATATAGAGAAAACTTAGGGCCACCACTGAGTGGAAAAGTGAGTGTTGGTTGCTTTCTTATTTCAACTGTATTGGATTTCAGGAAGAATTATAACCCAAAGACATTAAAAAAATGCTAAATCAGGCTTACCTTGGATAGACAAAAATGAAACTAAGAGAAGCCAGAAACACTAAAGGGCAAAATGAGGGGTGAGTAGCAATGTGACCCTGGACTGTAAAGATATCAAATCAGTCAATCCTGAAGGAAATCAACCCTGACTGCTCATTAGAAGGACAAATACTGAAAATGAAGCTCAAGTACTTTGGACACCAAATGAGAAGCGAGGACTCACTTGAGAAGGCCTTGATGCTGGGAAAGATCAAAGGCAAAAGGAGGACCGGGGGGAGAGGGAGGGGAGAGGATGAGGTGGGTGGATGGATGGAATCGTTGAAGTGATGGGTGTAGATCTGGCCAGGCTGTGGAGAATGGCAGAAGACAGAGGAGCCTGGTGTGCGGTGGTCCATGGGGTCACAAAGGGTTGGACTCAACTGTGTGACTGAACAACAACAAAAACAACAAAAAAGCAATATGAAAGATGGCTTAGCTCCTATTCCTGGTGCTACTGTGACCTACTGTGGGTTCAAGATACACACAGAACAAATTTTACAGCACAACCACTATATTGATTGGAATGAGATTTGCAGTTGTGTGAAAGAAAATAAGAAAATAATCTAAAGCACACCTACTCTCCATAAAATTAAAGTGACGAGAATAGCAACAGATTGACACTCTACCCTTGCCCTGCCGAATTGTGAAATGACCATTGAACACAGGGACAGGAGAATATCTGATCACTTCGGGTTTCCAGGAGAGCTTGGATGTTTCATTGGAATTGTGTTTTTCACCTCCTTCTGCTTTGGGTTTCCTGGTTCTGTTACATATTACTTTCATTTTCTGACCAGGATTTGCTGATGCCAAGTGCTTATGTTTTTCTTTCTTTCTGTCTTTCTCTTCTTTTAAAAACGACCAGCACTTTCAACCACTGAAGCAAAATTCAGCACTTCTGAGGTCCCCAGTTTAATTCAAGTACTGTTTTGGGCTTCTGTGCTTGATATTGGATTTCTTCAAAAATGGTTAAAAGACATCCACTTTGCTTCATTTTCCAAATATATTCTGAATCCAAAGCACATTCCTTGTTTAGACTATTTCTGGCATCTTGTATGTTTATGTCAAATAGCCACATAATCTTCAGTAACTGGAGCACCTCAGTGTTTTACAATGCTGAGTTTAAAGTAACATTTGTCTTACATTTTTCCATATTATATAATTTACTAGCAAAATGAAAGCGCGGCGCCAAAATGGCCGCCACGCTCTTTGCAGCCCCCCCCGGACTCAGACATCCGGGTGAGTTAGGGGGCATGGTCACACCTCTATAAAAGGGGTGGCCACGAGGCAGCCGAGCTGCCATTTTAGAATGTGGCAGAGCGGAGAAGTTTTCTCCGCCGCGTTTCTTGCTCTCTTTGCCCTTCGTACCTTTCGCTTTGAACGGAGTTCTTTTGCTCTTCGCTACTGCGGTACTCAGGGCACAGGAACTGATCCCTGGCCAGGGATCCATCAGGAGGCAGCTTCTTCGGGAGACATGGCTCCCAAGCGCAAGGCTCCGGTGGTCAAGCCGCAGCCGAGGGGAAGGGCTTTCCCTACCCCTCCCTCTATGGGGGGCAGCCATTGGGTCGGAGGACTCGGGCTGCACCCCCCCCAGCTGGGCAGCGGGATGGCCTTGCCCACCGCTGCCAGTGGGGCTGATCAGGCTTCTGCCTGTCAGCCCGGCACAAGCTTCCAGGCTGGGCTGGCACAGGCTGGCCCCTCGGGGATCCCTGCCCCTGGAGGGCATTTTTTTGGCTCGGGACAGGGTGGCCCACTTGGACCTGGTGTCAGTTTCCACCCCACCATTCCTCCGCTCCCCCATGGGCTGGAGTTTTGGGCATGGCCCTACTCGGGCCCTGGATCCCCATTCAGGTTTCCCACCCAGCAATTGACCACCGGGCCGTCCGGCCCATCCGGCCCACCTTATACCGGGGGCACGGAGACTGTTGATGCATTTCTTGCACGCATTTCGGTGCTAGAGGCATCACTGGGCATTGCCCAATCACCTCCCGATGGGGGTTCAGCTGCTGCTTCTGTTATGGCCCCTTCGTCAGTCCTGGCAGACACGTTGGCTGTGACTCTCCAGTGGGTCGCCAACAGGGTCGAGCTGCTTGAGGCCATCAGGCCAGCCCAGGCTGGCACCTCGCAGCTCCCCGCATGTTCGGATTTGCCGGTGTGGCCCCAGAGCTCAATGCCTGTTGCGAGCTCCGACGCCCGCCGTGGGCTGGAACCCCCAGTGGGGGCGGCTCACGGGGGTGTGACTAGTGAGTATCCGGTTCAATTTAGTGCACCGACACTGTCCAGTCACACTGGGGGGGGGGTCCAGTGGCCATGGCCACGCCAGGTTACTGTGGGTGGGCAGTTGCTTCCACACTGCCCTGTTGACTACTGGTTGCCAAATGGCCCCTCGGTTAGGGCAGGGGTGTCTGCCCCTGGGGGTATGACAAGCATCACAGGGGCTATTCAGGGCCCGCTGCACATACCCTTCATCCAACATGTGCCAACGGCGGCTCTGCCGACGGTTGGTTATTCCTTGCCCCTGGGTGATCATCTATCACAGGCCACGAGGGATAAGATTTGGCGAGGGGTGTACGTTGATATTTTCTCCCTCTTGAATCGTGAGCCCACCAAGGAGGAGAGGGAGGGACAGGATGACCGGGACAAGGAATTGTCCCGTCATCATAAGCCACCGCGTACCTGGGCCAATTGGTTGCCGGCATATCTTATATATATGGTGGTATACCTGAGGGCCTGGCCTGATTTGGCCATTCCGCTAGTGCAATACCTCGACAACATTTATAGGGAGATGGTTGATTTTCCTGGCCCGTCGTGGTTGGCTTACGATGAGGAATTTAGGATGAGGGTGGCCCTACATCCTGAGATGAGGTGGGATGAGCCCTGCCAGCAATTGTGGCTCTTGTATATGACTCCCACGCGTCCGGCGCCTGGTGATAGGTACCATTGTGGCCATGCCGTGCAGCGGGCGGCTGTGACGCAGGTTCCCCGCCAATCGGCGGGGCAGGGAGTTCCAGCCCGCCTGCTGTGTTGGAGCTTCTCAGCTAGCGGTGTGTGCAACAAGCGTCAGTGTCGTTTCCGGCACGAGTGTCCCTCTTGCTCTGGCCCTCACGCCGCCTCTGCGTGCCTGTGGGCTGGTGGGTCACGAGGCAGAGGTAGGGGCGGGCAGGGGGCGGTCAGAGCTCCCTCTGATGGTGCTGGCCACACAAAAGGCCCCCTCCCCAATTAATATCCCCATGCTAGAACGATGGCTTTCCGCTTATCCTAGTTGGGATGATGCGAGGTACCTGCTAGAAGGCTTCCAGTTTGGCTTTCGTATACCATTTAGGGGCGTTCGGGGACCGCAGGATGCCCCGAACTTACTTTCTCTGAGGAGGTCGCTGCACAAAGCATAGCTAAGGAGTTGCAGGCTATGAGAGTTGCGGGGCCCTTTACTGAACCACCATTCCCTAACTTGAAGGTCTCTTCTCTGGGGCTAGTCCCGAAAAAGACCCCAGGTGAATTTCACTTAATTCACCATCTCTCTTACCCTGCGGGTTCCTCGGTCAATGATGCTATTCCTGATGACCTTTGCTCAGTCAGGTACATGTTGTTTGATCAGGCCCTACAGATGGTACGCTCCTGCGGTCCCGGGGCCCTCCTGGCAAAGTGTGATATCAAATCGGCATTCCGATTACTGCCAGTGTACCCCAAGGACTTTGAGCTGTTGGGTTTTTGTTTTCGGGGAAAATTCTACGTAGATAAGGCCATGCCTTTTGGTTGTTCTATTTCATGTTTGGCATTTGAACGATTTAGCACTTTCCTCCAATGGGCCTTTGTTCGCAGGTCAGGGTCCAGGTCTGTAGCCCATTACCTCGGCGACTTTTTGTTCGGGGGTGAATGGGGCTCGGACACGTGTATGCATCTCCTTACTACATTTCAGGCCCTTATGCGGGAACTGGGTGTCCCCTTAGCGCCTGAAAAGACCGAGAGCCCAGCCACCAAGCTCACCTTTTTAGGCATCTAAATTGACACTGTCGCACAGGCATCCAGGTTACACATGGACAAGGCGACTTGGATCTCCGCGGCGATTCTGGCACTGATTGCCAAGCGTAAGGTGTCCCTTCATGAGCTACAGGTCCTTCATGGCCACCTCAACTTTGCCTGCAGGGTGGTGACACCGGGCAGAGCTTTTGCCATGCGTCTGTGTGATGCCATGGCTGGCCTATTAAAACGCCACCACAGGGTCCAGCTCACCAGGGGTATACGGGCAGACCTTTCGGTTTGGCTCACATTCCTCCAGGAATTTAACAGGGTCTCTTTTTGGAGATCAGACCTTAGGGTCTGCCCTAAATTTCAAGTACAGTCGGATGCCTCCGGCTCTCTGGGTTATGGGATTTATTTCGAGGGGTGGTGGACATATGGCCGATGGCCTCACGCATGGCAGGGCACGGATCATCTCTGCGATCTTACTTTCCTGGAATTTTTCCCCATTTTGGGAGCACTAATGCTATGGGGCGATAGGTGGGTCAACTCAGTGGTCCATTTTTGGTGTGACAATGCTGCAGTGGTGCACATTGTTAACACCCAGACATCCAAATCCCCTAGGGTCATGGCATTGGTCCGTCAATTTGTTTTGAGAAGCCTACGCCTCAATGTGCTGTTCAAGGCCAGACATGTACCAGGCATTAATAATGATATTGCTGATGCTTTATCCCACCTGCAGATCTCCCAGTTCCTTGCCTTGGCTCTGGAAGCAGAGGAATTCCCCTCGCCACTCCCGGCCGAGATTTGGACATTTGGCGAGGAGAGGTGAACCGGGCGATCGGCATGTCTTTGGCACCTCGCACATGTAAGGTGTATCAACAAGCTTTCATACAATTTAGAACCTTTTGTGGACAACTACGGTTACCCGAAGTGTGGCCAATACCAGTAGACCAGATTTTACAATACATGGTTTATCTTCACGGTCAGGGGCTGCCCCCCGTACTATAGCCTCTAGGCTTTTGGCACTGGCATTTATGGCCAAAGTGCAGGGCTTCGCCAACTGCGTGAATGATTTCCACATACATCATGTTTTGGAAGGGTGGACACGTGAACATGGCCGCCGCCCAGACACACGTCACCCGATTTCACCAGAGGTTCTTACCCACCTTGCACGAGGCTGGCATAACTTCTGCTATGATAGGTATGAGGTGGCTCTTTTTCACGCAGCTACCACTGTAGCCTTCTTTGGAGCGCTCCGCATCAGTGAGTTGGTACCACTGTCTAAGGCGGATGCGTCTCGTAGGGCACTGGAACTCGACGATGTCTATGTTACACAAGAGTGGGCTCAGTTGAGGATACGGTCCTCAAAGGTTGATCAGCATGGCGTAGGCAGTGGAGTCAGACTGCTATGATGTTCCATTGAAGACATCTGTCCGGTTAGTGCCCTACATGAGTTTTTGGCAGTGCGTGGTACACACCCTGGCCCATTTTTCTGCCACCAGGATGGGTCTCCCCTTACTAAATTCCAGTTTTGGAAGGTGACCGGCATGGCACTTAACAGTGTGGGCCTCCCCGGGGCTTGTTACAGCACCCATTCATTTAGGATAGGCGCCGCGTCTACTGCGGCTGCGTTTGGGTACTCTGAGGCTGATATACGCAGGATGGGCAGGTGGGGATCCATGCGCTTTGCATTGTACGTACGCCCCCTCCATGCATGAGTACCAGTTATGTCATTATTCCTTTTTTCCTTCTTTTACAGACCCTGTGTGTCCCCACACACCAGTGGCAGTATGGCTGGTGGGCCACAGTTACGTGCACTGGGCAGCGCAGTATGCTGCGGCGACACAGTGGGGACCCCATCTTGGGCTACATGCAGCCGCACGTATGCAATGGTACGGTAAGCGCGGTATGAGATGGCGGGAACTGTTGCAATTCCTGTTTTCCATCAGGGATGCTGGACTGCCTGATGTCCTTATCCTGCACCTCGGTGGCAATGACCTTGCACAGGTCACTGTCCCCTCTTTGAAATTCATGATTTGCAGGGACCTAGCCTATTTGCATTACGTATGGCCGTCCATGCGGCTGCTATGGTCGGACATGGTGCCGTGACATACTTACATGGGAACAGACACAAAAGACCATTGGTACTGGCGAAATGAAAATAATGATGTACTTGACTTCAGTAAAATAAAAATTGTATTAAGTTCATACGTGCTTTAACAAGCTTCCTGTAATTTTTTTCAACAGTTTTGCAATATAAGTCCAATGTCAACCAAAACCAAATAAATTCTTTTCAACTTAATTAGAGGGAAGGTAACGTCCCACAAAGAAACTGTTCAAATTAGAAGGACGCAATAGAAAAAAACTGGTAAGCTGCATTAGGTTGATAGTGTGTACCGAGTTGCATGTTTGTTTTAGGAATCAATTTATGAAACATGTTAACCTTTGTAATTTTGCAATTTTTCAGATGTGATTAATACTCCCCTGATGAAAAGTTGAAATGTCTAAAATTAACTGGCTAGACATCGGGAGTGTTCAATAATTTAAAGACATACAAGAAAGGTTTACTAGCTGAAGAGGTTTCATCCCATTTGAAATACACAAGAGGATAATTAAGTTGAAAAGAATTTATTTGTTTTTGGTTGACATTGGACTTATATTGCAAAACTGTTGAAAAAAAATTACAGGAAGCTTGTTAAAGCACGTATGAGCTTAATACAATTTTTATTTTACTGAAGTCAAGTACATCATTATTTCCATTTCGCCAGTACCAACGGTCTTTTGTGTCTGTACCCAGTTATACCGTTTGGCCGTTTTTCTAAGAACATACTTACATGGGAGGCATTGACCTCCGTGCCCTTGACTGCGCTCGCCGGTCGGTAAACAGGGCTGTTGCCCGGTTCCTGGCAGACAAGGGGTGGGGACAGCCATCCGGCACCCTAGGATAGGCTTGCAGGATTACGATCTCTATGCAGGAGATGGGGTCCACTTGTCGGCCAGAGGTATGAACCTCTTTCTTGAGGATATGCAAGCAGGCCTGGTGACCGAGCTGACGGTCGGGAGGAGGGGGGGCGGTGAGTCATCATGGACGCCTCCCCGTGGGCCAGGGTGCGTACCACTTTTGAATGGGATCCTGCCAATACTTCAGATCTAAAGCTTTAATTTAGTTTTCTTAAATATATAATGTAAATTCAGTCCCTACATGGGTGGCTGTGTATGTGAATTAAACAGCTTTTCCCCAAGGTGCATTTAAATTCATTCGTCTGCTTAAAATCCTATCTGCCCCTTTGGTAGATTTATTTCTTGCATTATCATCTCTGATCAGTCTTGTCTAGATCACCCTGCTGCAGCTATAAGATTTCATTGCCTCATTATTCACTTTCTCTCAGAGGTCTTTGATAAAAATATTAAATGAATGATTCTCACTGATTTTCAGGTAATTTTCTACTAAATTTTATTTGCTATGCGTCTGAATACTACCGTATGTATATTTTTTCCTTCTTTACTTTCCCCCCAGGTGCTCCACTTCTGAACTTGATTTAAATTCCTGACTGATGTGACACTGTAGTTACCATCTTTTCTTACACAGTTTATTTTGTCAAGGCATTTATTATGAGACATTTCAGTATTTAGAAAGCTATGCTTTTACAACAGCTATGCTTTTTAAAAAAAAGTTGTATGTTTAACTTAATGTGCTGATGCCTACAATATTTAAGAACAACAACAGCCAAATATTTTATCCTTGACTGTAGCATTTACACTAGTTTTCTCTTGACTTTGCAACTAAAATAGCAGAAATGCACATCAATGAACAAAACACTGGCTCAATGTACTTGTTCTATCTGAGCTATACTTCAGATAAGCTGTTTGTCTATGCTTTTACCTTATAAGGACCAAGAGGTCAGAAATGTTACTTTGTGGTGAATGTAATCCCCAGAATCCATCCCTGTCCCCATCAGCATTGCAAATACAGTGGTACCTTGGATAAAGTCCAATTCGGATAAAGTCCGATTCGGATAAAGTTGCGGTTTTCATGCACATGTGATGCATCGCATAAAGTCCAAAACCGCTAAAATGGACGTTATCCGAGGCATTTGGTATAGGAACCTCAGATAAAGTTCATTTTTGGACGTTATCCGATGCATCACCCATTTGATTCGGATAAAGTCCAAAATCAGATAAAGTCCAAACTTGTGGAATGGAGTTTGGACTTTATCAGAGGTTCTACTGTAGTAGCAGTCAAACAAATGCACTTTCCCAGGTTCTACCAATAAAACATGAATGGTTCTTTTTCTTTCTTTCTTTTTTGTTACAGTAAGGAGAGCCAATCAATGCTATGAACAGTTGGAATTTTCTGGAAATATTAGAAATTCTTTTATTCTTCTGGGCTGTATGGTGTGAGGGAATACAGAGGTAGGTGGGATGAATCTAGAGGGGCCCCCATTGCTGTAGAATATTTATATCTGAATTCACCACAAAGCTCATGAAATGTATAATTCTCTGATCCACAAATAACACCCCAGACAGTTAACTTTTGTGTATGATGTGGAGGAACAGAAAATACCAGTAAACAGACACACCCACCCTCTTTGCATACTTTGGCATCTCATGCCAAGAGAGAATCTGTATAATCATTCCTATAGATGAGTGAGCAGTAGCTATATAGAGTAGATGCATATGTTTTCCATTCATGTGACATTCCAACAGCATGCTAAAGAAGTGTCTCACCTGCACATTTTCTTTATGAAACAAGTGGTTTCAGTGAGCATGAATTAATTGTGCATCTCTCTCAGAATGAATGTTCACAAGTGTCATTCAATTAAGTAGTGGAAAAAGATAGGCTTTACTATTTAGAATTTAACTAGAAGAACAACTCATGTCATCCCTTTTTTTTTGGCTCATGCCTGGAAGGAAACATCAAGTGATGAACAAGCATTTTAATTTCCTCATTCTCGGTGAGAGGTGAGAGATTAGCCCTGTTTGTTCTAGTAAGGAGCAAATTGCATTTGAGATGTTCTCAATGCTGCCATAGATTTTGTTAAATTCCTCTCACTTTTTACAGAGGACAAACCATCCATTGGTTAATCAAGTTTACCCAGTCCTTTCATAACTGCCATTTATCTATTTCACACTTGCATGTGTATTTAAGGACTACACAGAGAGGTAAATAGGTGGATATTTTGTGTGTGTTGCAGTTTGCACAAGTGACAGGTTAACATCCTCATCTTTATATTTCACACTTGGGCAAATGTGACAATGAAATGGGTTTGTGTCATCTTATATTTTATTATTAACCTTCCTTTTCTTCTCGCTACTTCATCTCTTTCCTTTTTTCTCTTTCTTGGGCATCTTGTAGAAATTCCATATACAGTATTATGCTTCACCTCCTTTCTGTTTTGGTTGTTCACTCTGTTCTGTATCCTACTCACTGTTTCTGATTTCTGGAGCTTCCTTCTGCTACCAAACTGGTCAGGTTTGTACAACCTCTGTAGAAGTATCAACTCCACAAATAGGCTGGTCAAATACTGTAGACCTCTGCAATACAGTCTGGATTTAAGAATCCTCTCAAACATGCAAAGTTGACTCTTAAAAGATTTTTGGTTTTAATGTGGATTTTCTCCTATTCTTTAAATAAATGTAGAATATTCTCCATACCTTGTATGGAGAATGTGGGTGAGTGAATTCTAAACCAGTCCTTAACTTTCCATCCTAATAGAGAGTTATTTAGTGTGCTGTTGACTTGCAGAGCTAGTTTTAACTGAGATTTAAGTTATCCTCCTGTTGTGTATGTACAATGTTGCTTCAAGAAATGTATGAATGTAACCTGACCACAATTACAATGTAGCTCAGCTGTTAAGGAACGCGAGTAAGCTGCCTATAGAGGGCAGCTGCGAGCGTTCAGCTCACATGGTTCACATTCCCCAAATCACCGGCAGCCGCGGGAACCTTTCCCGCGCGAGGATCACCTGGAGAAGATGGGCGTGACTCAGAATGACGTCACGCCGGTAGCAGCCAATAAGCTACCGTGCAACGAGATTCAAATGTATGTACTACAGTATATAATGAGCTGTACCTCCGCCATTACCACATGTTCATCCTGATCATCACCCAATAAACCTGCGTTTAGTCCTCACTGCGGCTCCTTCTTTGTCTTCCGTGCAAGACACTAAACCTCCTCATAGTGTGCTGTCAAGTTGATTCTCACTTATTGCAACCCTTTCCAGGTTTTTGTAATTAGAGAATACACACGTGGCATTCATTTTCTGGGGGCGCCCTTGACTCTACAGCTTTCCCAAGGCCACATAGGCTGGGATCTCTTCTGTCAGGTGGCACACTGGAGAAACTCCCAACCTCTAAAACCACCGAGCTATCCTGACAGCCTGTAAATAACTTTGAAATCCTGTTTTCATTTGTGCGATCAGACTGTTCCTGGTGGATGAGTACAGCTGGAAGAAAATAGCAAGATCTGCCCTGGGTGCCTTACACAGATCATTCTGGAAAGAAGCCAGAGACTTTTGGGCCTTTGGCTTTTCACAGACCTTTCCTCCCTTGTCAATTGTCAGTTGCTCATAATGGTATTATTGGTACTGGCACCCAAAACGAGATTCCTTTTGACCCTCACAAACCTGCTGCTGAGTATACAAATATTGTTTTCCAAGTATATAAAGAAAGGAGCAACTATTATAAATTAAAATTCAAGTCCTTATGATTTAGGTTGAATTGTTGGCAATGTTTACATGGATGGATTTATTCTCACAAGGGCATATTTGTGTCATTTTTAAAATGTAATGAGCTTATGGTTTTTCATATTAGGATGTCAGAATGGATGGAACTCATCATATATCTAAAGAGAAGGAAGTGAAGAGGCAGAGTAATGAAGTGGGGAAAGAAGCAATTAAGGCTAGAATCCTATACTCACTCACTGAGAGTAAGGATCATTAAACTCAATAGGATTACAGTATAAAAAGTAAATATGTATTATTCTGTAAACATCATGTGTTTTTCCAAGTCTTCATACTAATTTAGGAACATAGAAATCTTCCAGAAAGCCCATTTGTTATTTCCATTTCCTTTTTTACCCTTCATCATATTAGATAATACCTGTATATGACTGTGATGGTGAACCTTTGCACTTAAGCTGTTCTTGGATTTCAATTCCAAGAAGCCCAGTCTCTGTGAATCCACATAAGAACATAATAACAGCCTTGCTGGAACAGGCCACAGCCCATCCAGTCCAGCATTCTGTCTCACACAGTGGCTCACCATTTCCTTCAGGGTATTCCCAAGCAGATGCCTTCACCTGCTTAGGATTCCCTGGAAATGGCATTGAGAGATATCCTGCCTATCTCTCCAACCCGGAGGTTGTCCTTAAGTATCCATAATTATAGCCATTGATACCCTTGTCCTCCATGAACTTGTCTAATCTTTTCTTAAAGCTGTCAAGACTGACAGCTGTCACCACTTCTTCTGGCAGGGAGTTCCATAGACCAGTAATCCTCTGGGTGAAAAAGTACTTTCTCTTATTTGTTTGAGAACTAGTACCCAAAAGTTTCATGTAGTGTCCCCTAGTTCTAGTGTTATGCGATAGGGAAAACAGTTTTTCCTTATCTACTTTGTCCACACCGTGCATGATTTTATAAACTTCAATCAGGTCACCTCTTAGACGTCGTCGTTCAAGAGTGAAGAGGCCCAACCGTGTACTATGTGTATACACATGAATGGATTTACTATGTGTATGCACAATAAACCATTTGTGTGGATTCAGAGAGACTTGGGCTTCTGGGAATTGAAGTTCAAGGAACAGCTAGAGTGCCAAGGTTTGCCATCATGGATGTATGATATTATTTGTCATTTAAATGTTGCTCTTGGTATTTCCTCACTTTCCTTCTTGCTTCTCCCTCTACCTGGAACCTCTCTTCCTTTGATGCAGCTTCACTTCATACTCTTCATTTCTATGCTGCAGTGAAGAAGTTTGTTACTCAGATTGGTGGAATAGCACTAGTAAAGGTAAAGGTAAAGGTAAAGGTAAAGGTAAAGGTAAAGGTAAAGGTAAAGGTAAAGGTAAAGGTAAAGGTTTCCCTTGCTTGAAAACCAATCGTATCCGACTCTGGTTCAGTGCTCATCTCTGTTTCAAAGCTGAAGAGGCAGCGTTGTCTGCATCTGCAGACGTTTCCATGGTCATGTGGCAGACATGACTAGACACCGGAGCGCACGGAATTGCAGGCGCACCCCCCAATAAAGGACTCAGACACCAATGAAAGTGGATAACGGCATTGGGCCACATTTATTGATTCATGCCCTAGTCCGAATTATAAATTTCTATTGGTAATAACCAATCATAATTCTTAAGGCAAGCAGGCCGAAGTAACACTGGTAAGGTACCACCCAAAATTGCCAACGGCAATTGCTACAATGTATCCATTTGTATCAATTTGTTTGTTGACAACAAACAAATTATTGACCGTAGTCAATATCTAACTAATGACCCCACCCTCTGACGCGTATCCGTAAAATCACGGGGTGATGCATGCTGTCTAGCTATAGCCATCACCCCGTCGCCTAGTTCGTTGTTGACCGGACAACGTTTAACCAACTTATGCCTGTCTAGTGTTGTCCAGTCAATTGCGAACTTGCCGGATACCTGTGGGTCATAATGTTTACCTTACCAGTGCTACCCGCCCATGTGACCAAAGTCAACAGCAGCAACAGAAAAACCCCTATGTCAAACCATAGCAACAGTGTGGGATGGGCGAAAAAACCAGGACCCGAAGCCAATATGGGTCCCAGCCAAAAATTCCCACCCGGCCCCGAAGCGACCAAAATATCACACTGTTAACTAGGGAGGGGGTGGAGGGAAAAACTTCTCCGCTCCGTCGCTTCGCAAAATGGCAGCTCGGCTGCCTCATGGCCACCCCTTTTATAAGGGAGCTGGCCACGCCCCTAACTACCCGGATCCCTTCGTCCTGTGGGGGGGCTCCCGCAAAGAGCGTGGCGGCCATTTTGGCGCCGCGCTTGCATTGCAGGCGCACCCCCCAATAAAGGACTCAGACACCAATGAAAGTTGATAACGGCATTGGGCCACATTTATTGATTCATGCCCTAGTCCGAATTATAAATTTCTATTGGTAATAACCAATCATAATTCTTAAGGCAAGCAGGCCGAAGTAACACTGGTAAGGTACCACCCAAAATTGCCAACGGCAATTGCTACAATGTATCCATTTGTATCAATTTGTTTGTTGACAACAAACAAATTGTTGACCGTAGTCAATATCTAACTAATGACCCCACCCTCTGACGCGTATCCGTAAAATCACGGGGTGATGCATGCTGTCTAGCTATAGCCATCACCCCGTCGCCTAGTTCGTCGTTGACCGGACAACGTTTAACCAACTTATGCCTGTCTAGTGTTGTCCAGTCAATTGCGAACTTGCCGGATACCTGTGGGTCATAATGTTTACCTTACCAGTGCTACCCGCCACACGGAGGGGCTTCAAAGAAGGCTCGACGCCCCCCCCAGACCGTCAGCTCGGTCAACAGGCCTGCTCGCCAATCACCCAACAGGAGGTCCATACCTCCTCGCGACAGATGGACCCCATCCCCTGCATACAAGTCATAACTTTGGAGGCTAATAGCGGGGTGACGACTGACCCTCCCCCAAGCCCTGTCAACAAGGAAACGCGCCACTGCCCTATTCACCATGCGTCTAGCGAGGTCAAGGGCCAGGAGGTCAACGCCCCCTCTGTAGGAATGGCGCGGGACCATGTCCGACCAAACAAGGGTTGTGGGGGGCCAGACGTAATGCAGGTAGGCGAGGTCCTCGCAAATCGCATGCTTCAGCGACAAGCCGGTGACCTGGCCCAAATCATTGCCCCCCAGGTGTATGATCAGAATGTCAGGCGGTTCAGCATTCAGGCCTGAAAAAAGGAAAGGCAGCAGCTCCCGCCATAACATCCCAGGCTTACCATGCCATGTGAGACTTGCGTATGCACCCAGTCCCAGTTGGGGTCCCCACTCTGTCGCCGCAGCATAACGCGCTGCCCTGTGCACGTAGCTATGGCCCACCAGCCATACTGTCACCGGTGTAATACGACACCCCGGGTCTGTAAAGGAAAAAATGAGGGAAAATAGGTAAGGTGACCGGATCGGTACTCACGGGGGGAGTGGGCGCACATAAAATTGAAAACATTGCGATCCCCACCGTCCCATGCTACGTATGTCAGCCCCTGAGTACCCAAAAGCCGCAGCGGTCGAGGCCGCCCCTATACGGAATGAATGAGTGCCATAGCGGGCGCCTGGGAGGCCCACACTGGCCAGCGCTTTGCCCGTCACCCTCCAAAATTGAAATTTAGTAAGGGGAGACCCATCTTGGTGACAGAAAAACGGGCCATGGTGCGTGCCACGCAGTGCCAGGAATTCTTGTAGGGCACCAACCGGACAGATGTCTGCCAAAGAACACCGTAGCAGTCGCACACCACTGCCGACGCCATGCTGATCGGTCTTAGAGGAACGTATCCTCAACTGAGCCCAATCTTTGGCTACACAGACATCCTCGAGTTCCAGTGCCCTACGACTTGCATCCGCCTTAGACAGCATCACAAGCTCGCTGATGCGGAGCGCTCCAAAAAATGCCACCGTTGTGGCTGCATGGAACAGGGCTGCCTCATATGCATCAAAACAGAGGCAAGGCCAGCCCCGAGCCAACTGGGTAAGGACCCCTGGGGAAATTGGGTGGCGGTCGTCCGGGCAACGCCCGCGCTCACGCACCCACCCCTCCAAAACATGTCTCACACGGAAGTCAGAGGTGCTGTCCACATGACCCCCACCTTGGCCATAAAAGCCAACGCTGAAAGCTTGGATGCTATGGTGCGAGGTGCAAGGCCCTGAGAATGCAGGTAAACCATGAACCGCAGAACATGGGTTACCGGGATTGGCCAGGTTACTGGCAATTGAAATTGAGTACAAAATGCCCTGAAAGAATTAATTGCGTGGTGATACGCCTTACGGGTGCGTGGGGCTAGTGACAGGCCAATCGCCCGGTTCACCTCTCCTTGCCAATGGTCCATATCTCCTCCGGGAGTGGCGAGGGAAATTCCTCCGCATCCGGGGCCAAGGCACGGAACCGGGAGATCTGTAGGCGGGACAAAGCGTCAGCAATATCATTATTAACCCCTGGGACGTGCCTGGCCCTGAACAGTACGTTGAGGCGCAGGCTGCGCAACACAAATTGGCGCACTAGATCCATAACCCTGGGCGATTTAGAAGTCTGTGCATTTACAATGTGGACCACGGCCGCATTGTCACACCAGAAATGCACGACCGAGTTGGACCACTCCTGGCCCCATAGCATCAAAGCACCCAGGATAGGGAAAAATTCCAGATACGTGAGATCACGCAGGCGACCCGTGCCTGCCCAGGCCGGTGGCCACCCACCATAGGCCCACTTCCCATTGAAGTACATCCCATAACCCAGGGATCCCGAGGCATCAGACTGAATCTGAAATTGAGGGGAAGCCAGGAGGTCATGCCTCCAAAATGAGACCCCATTGAAGTCCCTCAGGAACTGTAACCAGACAAGCATGTCTGCCCTGATACCCCGGGTAAGCCTAACCCTATGGTGAGGCCTGGATAATCCTGCCATAGCGTCGCACAAGCGCCGGGCAAAAGCCCTGCCCGGTGCAACCACTCTGCAGGCAAAATTAAGGTGACCATGCAGCACCTGCAGTTCCCTCAGTGATGCCTTGCGCTTGGCCAACAAGTCCGAGATAAGGGCCACTATCCTCGACACCTTATCCCGCGGTAACCTAGATGCCTGCGCTATCGTGTCAATCTCCACCCCCAGGAAGACTAGCTGTGTAGATGGGCCCTTGGTCTTTTCGGGCGCTAAAGGGACACCGAGTTCCTCCATTAGCGTCTGAAATGTGTTGAGGAGACGTGTACACGTGTCCCAGCCCCGTTCACCCCCGAATAAAAAGTCATCCAGGTAATGGGCTACAGACTGGGACCCTGACCTGCGGACGAAAGCCCACTCTAGGAAGGTACTGAAACGCTCGAAAGCCGAGCATGATATGGAACAGCCAAAAGGCATGGCCTTATCAAAATAATATTCGCCCCGAAATTTGAAACCCAGCAATTCAAAGTCGCCCGGGTGCACTGGCAAGAGGCGAAAAGCCGACTTAATGTCGCACTTAGCCAGCAGCGCACCCGGGCCACATGAGCGCACCATGCGCAGCGCGTGGTCAAAAGATGTATACCTGACTGAGCAAAGGTCATCAGGGATAGCATCATTGACCGATCGGCCGGCTGGGTAGGACAAGTGATGGATTAGGCGAAACTCGCCTGGTGACTTCTTGGGAACCAAGCCCAGGGGCGATACCTTGAGGTTAGTGAACGGGGGTGCAGGGAAAGGGCCAGCGACCCTGCCCGCATTGACCTCCTTATTAATGCTGGCGGCAGCCACTTCCTCCCTCCCCCTAAGGGACAAAAGGTTGGGGGCATCCTGAGGGGACCTATCACCCATGAAAGGAATACGGAACCCCTGTCTAAAGCCCTGAAGTAGATAATCTGCATCCTCCCCCTTCGGGTACAATGCGAGCCAACGCTCCAGCATGTCCACATTAATTGGGGAGGGAACCTTTCGGTGAACCAGCTCCATCAGCGGCAGTCTTGCCAGCCCACTGTCCGCCCCTCCCTCTGCCCCGCGTCCCTCCAGGCCTGGGACAGGCAGAGGCTGCATGGGGGCCCGCACAGGTGGGACACTCATGTCTGTACTTGCAATTCTTCTTACTGCATGAACCATTAGACGAGAAAGCCCAGCACAGAAGTCGGGCTGGAACCCC
Organism: Bradypodion pumilum; assembly: GCA_035047305.1. Taxonomy (NCBI): domain Eukaryota; kingdom Metazoa; phylum Chordata; class Lepidosauria; order Squamata; family Chamaeleonidae; genus Bradypodion; species Bradypodion pumilum. Next base: position 112,884,204 of record JAWDJD010000001.1, on the reverse strand, counting down.
CTGCCCCGCCACTTGGCGGGGAACCTGTGCTTGAGCCACTCGCTGGACCGCATGTCCACAATGGTATCTTTCCCCTGGTGCGGGGCGCGTGGGCGTCATGTACAGCAGCCAAAGTCTCTGACATGGCTCATCCCACCTCATCTCAGGGTGCAGGGGAATTCTCATACGGAATTCCTCGTCATAAGCCAACCACGACGGGCCCGGAAAATCAACCATCGCCTGGTAGATATTGTCCAAATACTGGACCATCGGAATTGCCAGATCCGGCCGGGCCCTCAGGTACACCGCCATGTAGATGAGGTAAGCCGGCAGCCAGTTGGCCCACGTCCGTGGCGGCTTGCGACGACGTGCCTGTTCCTTATCCTTCTCATCCTGCCCCTCCCTCTCTTCCTTGGTGGGCTCCCTGTTTAGGAGTGGGAAGATATCAACATACTCCCCTCACCATATTTTCTCTCTGGTGGCCTGTGCCAAATGGTCACCCAGTGGCAAGGAATAGCCCGCTGTTGGCAAGGCCGAGACAGGCACAGCAGAAACTGCGGGCATCTGGAAAGGGGCTTGAACTAACCCAGCCACCCCCAAAACATTCCCCACAGGGTAGGAAATGCTACCCACCCCGGGGACCTGGGTGGTGGTTGACGTCGCCTGTTGGTGCGTCGGCGGCTGTACCGCCGGACCACCCATGCGAGGCCAAGGCCATTGGAAAGCCCCCCCAACGTAGCCACATGTGTAGGTGCACTAGTTTGTACCGCATACTCACATGCTGCACCCCCGCGGGCCGCCCCCACCGGGGGTTCCGGCCCACTGGGGGCGTCGGAGCTCACGACCGCCGTAGAGCTCGCCGCCGGAGCTTGACCCGCGCCGGCCTGTTGGTCGGGGAGCTGCGAGGCAGTGGCCGAAGTCGCGCCATGCGCCTCAAGCTGCTCGACCCGTCCCGTCGCCTGCCGCTGCCCAGCAGATGACGCGTCCAAGCGCACCCCAAAAGGAGTGCCAGCGTGGCTGGCCCGAGCAAGGGAAGCCTCAAGTGCCGCCACGCGGGCCAGCAAGGCCTCGACACTGGCCTGGGGCCACGGGCCAGCCGGCCCGCCCGTTACGGGCGTGGGTACAGGCCCTTGCACCCCGGGGCCCGAATAAGGCCATGACCCCACACACAGGCCCGGCAGGGCCGGCGTGGGCATCTGCCAAGGGAGGGGACCGCACCACCCCCCAAGGCTGGAAGGCCCCGGAGTGAGCTGGGCCCCGATGGAGGAAGGCCCAGAATGAGCACCAGGAGTGGCGTCCGCCGCTTGCGGGCCGCGGGCCGCAGCCCATACTGGACCCCTGCTCGGGTCCCCGGCCTCCGGCCAGGGGGTAATAGACCCCATCCCACCGGTCCCGGTGGGAGCCGGCAAAGGCGGCTGGTGGGAAGGCGCAGCCGCGGTCCTCCGACCCGGATTGCGCCGCCGCACCGCCCGAGCCACGCTCGCGGCCGCCTTCTTCTTCGAAGGCATCTCAGTCGGACCTAAGGGAAGCCGAAAAGAGGAACATAAGCAGCCAAAAGGCTTCCCGCTCGAGGTAAAAAGCGACGGAGTAAGAGGAAAAACTTCTCTGCTCCGTCGCTTCGCAAAATGGCAGCTCGGCTGCCTCGTGGCCACCCCTTTTATAAGGGAGCTGGCCACGCCCCTAACTACCCGGATGCCTTCGTCCTGTGGGGGGGCTCCCGCAAAGAGCGCGGCGGCCATTTTGGCGCCGTGCTTGCATAGTGTTTCCTTCCCACCAAAGTGGTCCCTATTTATCTACTTGCAATTTCTTGCTTTCGAACTGCTAGATTGACAGAAGCTGGGACAAAGACGGGAGCTCATTCCATCCTGCAGTACTCGGGAATCGAACTGCTGACCTTCCGCCTCCCAGTCAGCATCTTAGCCACTTAGCCACTTGAGCACTACTCTAACAAAAAACTTTGGATGGAGCACTTACACAGTGGATATCATTGTATATAGGAATCACCATAACATTCAACTGCTCCCATTACAAATTAAAACAAAAATAAATCTGGATTGAGGGGGTACCAAAAGGTTTAGGAATACATAATCAAATCTAATAGTGAAATAAAGCAAGACATATCATTCGGACAGCAGGGAAATTTCTAGCCATAGCAGAAGACAAGTCCTTAACAAATGGAACAAATGCTGCATATGGAAGGCATCTAAGAATCAATTTACATTAACACATATAGTGAGTTATGTGTACAAAAACACTGTGTGATGACCACACAAAATAAAAATATATGTGACATCACTATCAATATTTGTATTTTTTTAAAACTTCTGAAAGTACGGATATCTAAAGACTACACCAATAATAGTGTAAAGCTGTTTAAGAAGAAGTCTTGTTAGCTAGAGCTGAACTTGTTTACTGATGAATCCAGTTATTAATATTAATATTTTTATTTTTGCACTTATTATCTATCCTTTATTGATAGCAAAGTATAATAAGAAACACATGAAGATGTTAGGAATACATTCATGTAGTAGAAATTGATTTTTTTTATTGGGACATATGTAAACCCTTTGTAGAACACGCATTGACGAGTGAAGACAGGGTTAAACCAAGCCTGACAATGTGTAGATTTTGCTCAAATTAGTAACATCATTAAAATTCTACAAACGCCATCAGATCCCAATGTACAGCACTGTATTTGTTTTGTTAGGTTGTTTGATACTATATCATATGTTAATGTTAGTCTACTGTTGTTTTTTTTATGTATGAATGAAGTTACAGTTGTTAAGTTTGTCTAGGATTTTATGTTATGTTATGGGTGACTATGATTAAATAAACTTAAAATTAAAAAAATGAAATTTATTTTTTTCAGTAAATTTTTGATCCATTTGATATTTGACTCTTTACACTTATCCTGAAGTATGAAAATGTTCTTAGAATATACTAGTTGATTACCCGACTTTGCTCGGGTCTTTCTTTTCTTTAATGTAGGCCAGCCTTTCCCTCTTGGAAACCTTGTGGGCTGTATGTCAGTCATTCCTGCCTCCCTTCTTTTGTCTGTCTCTTCCCTCACCCATCCCACTTCTCCATCGACGATCACTATTTGCCTTCCACCTACTATCCCTTTCTGACTGAAGCAGCAGTGCAGAAGCATAGACCAGTCTGAAAATGACATCTGTGCCCCCTACAGCTGAGCTCAGAGGGCTACAGCTGAGCCAGTCAGATGATGTTACAATCTCAACCTACCTAGGATTATGACATTAGTCAGAACAATTACATCACCGGGAAACACACACATTGTATAGATCAATTGTATCCCAATTTGAGGGTGTACACCCCATGGGGCTTGTGACCCCTGCAGTGCTGATCTCTCCAGCCCAAGGTACGTATGTGCCAAATTTCAGCGGGATTCGTCTAGGGGTGTGGGTTCCTATAGAGCACATACAAGATCACACCTCTGTTTTATAGATATAGATAACTGGTATGCAGAGCAAGTGAAACTTAAAGCATGCTTTGTATTGCTTAAAAATAAAGACATAAAATAGGAAGTAGGAGTTTCACTCCAACGCCAGCATTGTAAAATAAAATGTACTATGCTTCCTTCCAAACAATCTTGATATTTCTGATTTTATCCAAGAATGTGTGTGAGTTTGTGTTTAAAGCCCAACAATGAATATATGATATATGGAGTTGGACAAGAAATAAGATAATGACATTTTCCCAATGTAGACTGTTCTTTGAAATATTTGATTTATTTTCTTGAAATATGAAAATGAATTATATTTTTCATGCTGGAAAGAAAGATAATGTATGTGAGAGGAGAGAGAGAGAGAGAGAACTGTACAGAAAAAGAGAAAAAGTCAAGTTAAAATTTGAAACTGATATAGCCTTCTTTATATTCTTATGTTCTTTGTTTCCTAATACTGTATATAAATACTAGAGTTGTTAAAAGTGCCTACACCACAGTAATTTATGATAGAGTAGATTAATTTAAAAAGAAGTGTTACTTTGACCATTTTGAGAATTGCAGCCTTAATGTATCAATCTTTAACAATTCTTAACATTTTATTTAACTCTTTTTCTAGCTGGAGCATAAACATTTTTGCAGTTCTTGGTGAATGTTGTTAAAAGGACATTCTTTTGAAAAAGCAAAGCAAAACCAGAAATGTTTAGATCAACGACAAAGTGTACTGGGTTGAGAAGATTTAATATTTTGTTGCTCACTTTTGTTTATTGTTATTTTTGACGTGTCCGAGTTTTGTTCTCTTTCATAGAGACTCAAAGTGGCTATTGTAGAAAAAAGATTGATTACAAAGGTAGATTTGAGAGGGAGTCAGCTGAGGGATATATCTCTAAAATCTTCTATTAGCAGCATATGTACGTACCTCCAATGGCACAGCATTGAGTGAAGAGGGGTGTTTTCTCCCCCCCCCACTGGAAATTGAGGCATGGAGCAGCTGATGCATGATGTCACTGCTCATCAGCGCAGGGGTCAGGGTACATGGGGTTTTAAAACTGGTGCACACCCCTGTGCTGGTCTCTTGCCTCATGGTTTCTCCCACCCGCTGTACAATTGGAGGGTGCTTTTGGATCGCTAATGATGGCCGGATAGGAATTTTTGGGTTCAGTTTCATATTGGCTACTGGAGCCTATCCCACTCCTTGTTGCAGGACATTATGGCACTAGGTGGGTGGAACTTCTAATTTGGTCATGCTCATTAGTGTTGGATAGTGCTGGGTTAGGGTGGTAGCAGTGATTCCCTAGGGGTGTGGGTGAGTCTTTTACGAGGCAGAAGCTGCACTCTTTGCTTGATTCATGTGAATCAGTGGGGATGTGGGTAACGCCCAGGGGCATGCTGGCTACCCTAAAAGGGCACTGGACAGGTAGTGATGAGAGTTTCTAACCCTAACAAAATATATACATTCCCACTCACCTTCTAATTTCAACTCCCCTCTGGGGTTTCGAACCAGCAACCTCCTGATTACAGGACAATGGCTCTCATATAATATTTAAAATCCTCTTATACCAGGTTTCCAACAATTACGTGAGAAATTATACATTATACATGTTCCCTCTATCCTTCCTGGGGAATAAAACTCCAACCTCCTGCTTAAAGGCAAAATTGCAACCTCTAAGCCACGCTAGTTCCACTGTCAATGGAGCTGCTTTTGGTAATCTTATCTTTGGCAGCACAGGAGGAGGAAGGCAAGCAGAGGACCATGGAGCCCCACTTGTTTGCTCAATCATTCCGGGCATTGCAGCTCGACTTGGCTCTGGCCGTTGCCACCCCCAGAAGGGCCTTGCCCAGCACTCCACCCTCCAAGGCCACCCCCCTGCGCAGAGCTGCCTGAGGCTCAAGAGAAGGGCAGTTGCCAGTGGCTGCAAGAGAAAGAGCACCAGGCTGACTAATGGTGTCCTTTGGTTTGAAGTTCTTTTTGGCACCTTTGCTTTGGATTGGCACCCAAAGGCGGGTGCCATGGTACTGGGGGCCTGGGAAGTTCCCCGGGATGAGTCCCGGGAGCCCAATGGGCCAGCCCACCACTGGTAATGCCATGAGACAGACTTGCAATATGACCAATATCCATTTGTGTGAACAGAATTGGAAACGCTTGCATGCATGCCTCCCCGAATAGCCGGCTTGCCAGGAGCTAGCAAGTGCAGCACTGAGTGAGGGCTAGGGATTTGCCTGTCTGGGCCGGTTGGGGTGGGGGGTGGGGAGAGAGATTAACTTCCCTTGCTCTGGTGCTAAATTATGTTCTACTAGCCCCTCTGTAGGTTTTAGGAATGTAAATTTCGATAAATGTGACCCGGGTTTTTAACCACATCATTTGTGTCTTGCCTTTTTATTTCACGGTAGAAGGGACAGAAATATAAAATCAACAATTTGGAAGTTAATTACTTGGGTTTGTATTATTATCCAGTTTGTCTTCACAGCCATGTTCATTGCCACTATAAACCTGTGGCCTAAATCTTCTGCCCCATGTGTCTGAAGGGATGGAGTGTCATCCCTAAAAGATGACTCTAAAGCAGGGGTTCTCAATGTTTTCAGGTTGTGGGCATGACCACACCCACATACAGCTGATTGGGCTGGTCACGTGGTTCCTCCTACTGGAAGTGGAAGTGAAACACGCCCACACATGCAGAGAATGCATTTATGACAGCATTTTGTGCATGCGCAGGTGCGTTTTATTTCGACTTCTGGGAGCAGTGAGGGTGTTGTGGGCCGGATGAATTGGTGTCAGGGTCCAGGTCCGGCCCATGGGCTGTAGGTTGCAAATGTCTGCTCTAAAGTAAACTTGCAAGACTTAAAGGTGCCATGAGGCTCCTAATTTTATTTAGTTTTTCAAATACACACTAAAACAAAGTAACACAGTTAAGTTACATCTATGAAGGCTGCAAGAAGAGTGCTCTCTGCTCTTATTTGTGCCAATATAAATATTATTTAATTCACCGAAACAAGGCAAAACATCTTGTTAGTTCCACAGAACTCCTTGTTATGAAGATGTTTGTAAGCATAACTTAGTGTGGATCGATATGCTCCATAATAAATGATTCCATATATGAGGGAGAGTTATTGTTTTATTTAGAAGCAATTATGAAATTAAACTACCGTTTCTCCATTCACACACTCTCTTGCAGCCAGCAGGGATGTAATGAGATGCTAATGAGGCACTTTACCTTGCTGCCCATTGCTAATGTTAATGTGAACAAGTTCTTGAGTGTCCTGTTGGCCTCAGTAGGGAGTGTATTTTATGACCACGATTTACAAAATACTTAATTTGTTGATAAAAGAGAGCTCTGAAGAATCAAGGTCCAGAAGGCAAATTAAAGGTTGTGGGAAACGTTAAAGAGACAAGTACTTATTTTGAGTGTATAACACTCTTACAGGGTGGGATGGTTGCTGCCTAAAAGCCACTTCAGCATGGCAAAGGGACCATTGCTTTGTTCTGTATCTAAGAGGCTCACTCCATGTCTTGATCCTTTCCATTGTTGTTATGTGCTACCAAGAGCTCGAAAAACCTCTGGACATCCTCTTGCCTTCTCATGATGTGCCTAAAGTAGGACACTCTCAATTCCATCCTTTTGACCACATACACCCCTTCCACTCAATTATTCTATGATTTTATGTTTGAAGAGATGAGGGGACTAAATGCACCCTTGCCCAACTCTTTGTCTATAGGTAACCATTCTGTCTCTCTAGTTTACTCTAACAGTAGCTTTTTGTCTTCAATACTAGTTACACATCAGGGCAATCAAGTGCTGAGGAATGCTTATTTCTTTTAGAACCACCCATAGTTTTTCATGATCCACACTGTCAAAGACTTTTGCTGCATTCTTCTTCTTCCCCTTCCCCTTCCTCCACTGCCACCACCACTGCCACCACCACCAGCAACAGCAGCAGTTCCGCGGAGGAGCACTACCTTTGTTTGGTGGTCAGGATTGTGTGCTCCAATGATTCTCCTGGAAGAGAAATCTTGTTTTTTTCCTCTTTTACTTTCCTCTTCTATTTCTTTGCTCTGGTTATTGTACTGAAAAACTGCATTGAGTGTTCTGATCTTATTTTTGTCAATTTTTACTTTTGCTTCTTACCTGTCCTTTACATTTTAAGTGTTTTTTTCAAATCATCCACTTAGTTTCCCCCTCTTTTTACTACAGGAATTCCCTGCTGGATTTCCCCCTAACAACATCACTGGTTTTAATCTGCAGTTGGCAATAGCAATTACACTTATATACTGCCCCATAGCACTTGGAGCACTCTTTGAGTAGCTCACAAGGTAATTACCATTTTCTCCCAACATTTTACAGACTTCAGAAGGATGGATGACTGATTTAACCTTGAACCTGTTAGGATTGGCCTCAGATTATGAGCAGAATTTTGGCTGCAATTCTGCATCTTAATCACTGCAACAGCTGTATTCCTCTGGTTCACCATCAATTTAATTTAGCAATGCAAATATGTTCCTTTTGTGGACTTTAACTTCATCAGGAGTATTGCCGTAAAGACAAACAAGTGGGTCCTAGAGCAAATTATGCCTGATTTACAAAAATAGGCTGTCCTACTTTGCCAACATCATGAGATCGCACTGCAAAATTAAATTTCCTTTAAAAGTGGGTCAGTAGAAGACATAAAGGAGGTTTTTCACTAAAAGCAAAAACAATTTAAGTACAAAAAATGAAGGAATGGAATTATAGAAGTAGGCTCAGTCCCAGGATGGTTGTCGATAGCTGATGGACCTGTGGAGATCACCTACTTTTGCTCTGTACCAAGATCCCAATGTGAATCTCCCTTAACTGCTATTAAATGGGAGATGTGTGAATAAGGCTGCAATCTTTGTTGAGGAACTCCAACTTCTTGTATTCCAGATGTTGATCTGCAATTCCCTTCAATATGCTAACTGGGGCTGATGGGAATTGCAGTCTGGTAACATCTGCAGCAAATGTGTACCAAATAGACTGTAGTACTCCATAAGTGTTGTATTCTCAGAAGTTGGAGCAGTGGAGAACTGAAGTAGAACAACAAATGTTGCTTCTATTCTAATAAGTCGAATGTGTTACTCATTTTGTTTCTCTTTCACACTTGGAATAAGAATAGTAGAGCCATTTGGTGCTTATATGTCAAGACAAAAAAAACCCTCTATGATAACACAGTTAAGTATCATGTCCTGAGAACCTCATTAAGGAAAAGGAAGCATTTACAATGAGCAAAATTGGCCATGTTCTCCTGATCTGTAACAAGTCTTCCTCAGCTTCAGTCCTTATTTTGTAGTGTCCTTAAATATGTCATTTAGTGATGTGAGATCACTACATACACTATTTATTTCTTCTTTAAGTTGTGATGTACATAGAAAGAGCCTCCTCGAACATTGCGGGTACATTTCACATTTCTGAACCACAATTGGGCATATCCAATGGCAACCTTTCCCCCCTGCTGGCTAATCTTTCTCATACCAGATCAAATCAAAGGAACTAAGGAATGAACTCACCAAAAAGGCAATTGTCAAAACCAACCTTAGCAATGATCTTAATAGATATTGAGGTATTTTCCAGTAATGAGAGTATTCTACTAGTGGTTTGATCTGGTATGAGAAAGTGTTAAGGCCACATTCCATCCAGAGAGGCTCACGGGGGAGGTGAGTAAAGGATCTTGCCCCTCCCTCCCCATCCAAAGACCTGGGGCCAGAGAGAAGGACACCTCAGGAGACCCCCGACCACCCCCAGGAGATACTATCCACAACCACCATCACAGCGAGGCCCGAGCTGGCACCTTTGACCAACTCCATGCGGCCGAAGGGAGGCAAGAGCTGCTGCGTGCATGCAAAGGATAAGTAATTGAACTGAAATAATATAGTTGACTAAACATAGATGGCTTATGGCAACTGACATAGTGACTGTACAAGAAACTGACTTACATAGAGACTTGATATAGTGGACTTTTTCTTTCTTTCTTTCTTTCCCTTTCGTTAATTAGTTCAACTTTTACTTTGATACTATGTGATAAACTGTGATATTGTGCATGACAATACTTTGTTTTAAAACTGTTTAAACTGTGATAACATGTGTGATGGGAAAAGACTGGCAAGGCACACCACAAAGTTTGCCAAGAGAACCCTATGGACCAAAACAAAAGGCAAAACAAGGGGATGCTCAGCACAGCAGATCTGAAAAGGGGGAGGGATACGAAAGGGGGAGGAGAAATATAGTGTTGCAGGGAACAATACTGCATAGGGACATGGAATGTGAGGTCTATGAATCAATGAAAACTGGAAGTGGTTAAAAACGAGATGGAAAGAATAAGCATTGACATCCTGGGCATCAGTGAATTAAAATGGACAGGGATGGGTGAATTCAGCTCTGGAAACCATCATATCTACTACTGTGGGCAAGAAAACCTCAGAAAAAACGGAGTAGCCATAATTGTCAACAAAAGAGTGAGGAAAGCAGTAATGGGATACAACATCAAAAATGATAGAATGATGTCAGTCAGAATCCAAGGCAAACTTTTCAATATCACTGTAATCCAAGTCTATGCACCAACCACTAGTGCAGATGAAGCCACAGTTGACCAGTTCTATGAGGACCTACAACACCTCATAGAACAGACACCAAGAAATGATGTCCACATTATCTTAGGAGATTGGAATGCCAAAGTAGGAAATCAAAAAGTAAATGGAATAACAGGCAAGTTCGGTCTTGGAACACAGAATGAAGCAGGGCAAAGATTGATAGAGTTCTGCCAAGAGAATGCACTAGTCATAGCAAACACCCTCTTCCAGCAACACAAGAAGTGACTTTACACATGGACATCACCAGATGGCCAGCATCGAAATCAGATTGATTACATACTCTGCAGTCAAAGATGGAGAACCTCCATTCAGTCAGCAAAAACAAGACCTGGAGCAGATTGTGGCTCAGATCACAACCAAAATTCAGGCTTAGACTAAAGAAAATGGGGAAAACAATTAGACCAGACAGATATGACCTTCACAACATCCCTAAAGAATACACGGTGGAGGTCATGAACAGATTTAATGTCCTGTACCTGATAGACAGAGTACCAGAAGAATTATGGACAGAGACATGGGACATCATGCAGGAGGCAGCAAGAGAAACCATACCAAAAGAAAAGAAGCGTAAGAAAGCAAAGTGGTTGTCTGATGAGGCTCTTAAAATAGCAGAGGAAAGAAGGAATGCAAAAGTCCAAGGAGAAAGGAAAAAATACAACCACCTGAATACAGAATTTCAAAGAAAAGCAAGGAGAGATAAGGAAAAATACCTGAACGAACAGTGCAAAGAAATGGAGGAAAACAACAAATGAGGCAGGACTAGAGATCTTTTCAAAAAATTGGGGAAATCAAGGGAACATTTAAAGCAAAAATGAACATGATAAGGGACAAAGATGGAAAAGAGTTAGCTGAAGCAGAAGAGATCAAAAAAAGATGGCAAGAGTACACAGAGGAACTCTACAAAAAGGACCTCAACACTCCTGATAATAACAATAATGAGAAATTTGAACTTGAACCAGACATTCCGGAGAGTGAAGTCAGAAAGGCCCTAAAAAGCACTGCAAACAGTAAAGCTAGTGGAAATGATGGTATCCCAGTTGAATTTTTCAAAGCCCTAAAAGATGATGGAATCAAACTACTGCATTCAATATGCCAGCAAATTTGGAAAACAAAACAGTGGCCACAGGATTGGAAAAGATCAGTGTACGTTCCAATCCCCAAAAAAGGCAATGGCAAAGAATGCTCAAATTACCGAACAATTACGCTCATCCCACATTTTATTATTTATTTATTTATTTATTTATTTATTTATTTATTTTTCACGCTTATATACCGCCCACTCAGGTACAACCCAACTCAGGGCGGTTTACATAGCGGACAGTAAATCATAAAAGACACATGATAAAACAAAGTTAAAAGTTAAAAAATCCACCCCTAAAAGGTGTGCACGAACCTTGGGGGAAGGCACACTTCTCTATACCAACCACCCAACGGTACCCCCATCCCCACCCGCACCCCAAACTTGGCCCGCCAGCCAGGTCTTTAGTTCCTTCCTAAAGGGCAACAACTCCATGCCAGCAAGGTGATGCTCAAGATAATACAGGATAGACTTCAACAACACGTGGAGAGAGAACTACCAGAGGTGCAGGCCGGTTTCAGAAGAGGCAGGGGGACTAGAGACCACATTGCCAACATACGTTGGATCATGGAGAAAACAAAAGAATACCAGAAACAAGTCTACTTTTGTTTTATTGACTACACCAAGGCTTTTGACTGTGTGGATCACAACAAAATGTGGCAAGTAATTAAAGAGATGGGAATACCAGAACACCTCATATGCCTCATGAGAAATCTGTACACAAACCAAGAAGCAACAGTTAGGACAGAACACGGAATGACAGAGTGGTTTGGAATAGGAAAAGGAGTAAGACAAGGCTGCATTTTATCACCCTGCTTATTCAATCTATACACAGAGCACATAATGCGCAATGCAGGGATGGAGGAATCACAATATGGGATCAAAATTGCTGGGAGAAACATCAACAATTTGAGATATGCAGACGATACCACCCTAATGGCAGAAAGTGAGGAAGACCTAAAGAACCTCTTGATTGGATTGAAGGAGGAGAGTGCAAAAGCTGGCTTGAGACTCAATATCTAGAAAACCAAGATAATGGCAACAGGTCCGATCAGTCCCTAGAAAAATAGATGGGGAAGAAGTAGAAGCAGTGACAGATTTTACTTTCCTGGGTTCTAAGATCACTGCAGATGGAGACTGTAGCCATGAAATAAAAAGACGACAGATTATGGGGAGACAAGCTATGAGAAACCTGGGGAATATAGTGAAAAGCAGAGACATCACCTCGAGAACAAAAATTCACATAGTCAAAGCAATGGTATTCCCAGTGGTAATGTATGGGTGTGAGAGCTGGACCATTAGGAAGGCTGAGCGCAGAAGAATAGATGCCTTTGAGATGTGGTGTTGGAGGAGAGTCCTGAGAGTCCCTTGGACAGCAAAGAGAACAAATAGGTCAATACTGGAAGAAATCAATCCTGACTGTTCATTGGAGGGACAAATAGTGAAGATGAAGCTAAAGTACTTTGGACATCAAATGAGAAGGGAGGACTCACTTGAGAAAGCCTTGATGCTGGGAAAGGTGGAGGGAAAGAGAAGAAGGGGGCGTCCAAAGATGAGATGGATAGATGGTATTGTGGACACAATGGGCACAGAGCTTGGTGGGCTGAGGAGAATGGTGGAGGATAGAGGTGCCTGGAGAAAAATGGTCCATGGGGTCGCAAAGGGTCGGAATTGACTGTGCGACTGAACAACAACTAGTGGACATGTGTAGTAAACATAAATAGTGAAAGAGGAAAAACCGATTGAGGCTATATTGGGTCACCAACAATATTTTTATACTGATTGCAGTCATATCTTCAGTAAATAATAATATCTGTGTAGACTTCAAAAAGTTTATTCATGAGTTTTTTGTCTTCAAAGAGTTTATTCAAGAGTTAAAAAGTCCTCCGGATTAGAAACTTTTTTCGAATACATTCTTCATCAGAACAATATTGACTGTAAATACAAAAGTGAAGAAAATGATGTGCCAAGTATTTTAAAAAAGACTGCATGAGACAATAATGGTGATAAAACCCATAGAGATACATGACTGAAACATATTAAGGTATATACAATTATGTTATAATGCTTACACATGCAATACACATATTCTTTATTCTAGGCTTCTGGGATCTATACATTTATTTTTATTATTATAAAATGTATATATCTACAAACTCTGTAAACATTATTCAACATGTTTTTGTGTAGTATTTTTATGGGCTTTATGTGGTACTTTATCAGGAACATTAGTTAGTGCAGTTCTTTAGCCTGAAAACTGAATTAGTTCCTCAGCACAATAAGAGTAAAGCTATAGAGAGGCATGAAACTTGTGACAAGTTGAGGGAGGCAAGGAATGCACTCAAACTAATATTAATATTAATATTAATAATAATAATAAAAATAAAAATTTGCAGTCAATATTGTTCTGATGAAGAATGTATTCGAAAAAAGTTTCTAATCCGGAGGACTTTTTAACTCTTGAATAAACTCTTTGAAGACAAAAAACTCATGAATAAACTTTTTGAAGTCTACACAGATATTATTATTTACTGAAGATATGACTGCAATCAGTATAAAAATATTGTTGGTGACCCAATATAGCCTCAATCGGTTTTTCCTCTTTCACTTGTTACATACCGGTTGGCCACATCCTTATTGACGTAAACATAAATAGTGACATACTTCTGGTTACACTGGGAGACAGCAAGTTACAGACCCGAAGTAGTTGGAATGGAATTAGTGATTGAGATACCACATGATCAGAATGGGAGTGAAATTTGTGTTAGACCTGTTCTTATTATAATATTAGTTGCATTGACAGAAATAAATAACATTGAAATTCTCACCATCCAAACCACACAATTCGATGTTAACTCTGTTTATTAGCCACCAAAATTAAATTTTAGTTTTAATTAACCAGATAATTTAATATATCCAAAATATAATGTCAATTTGTTGACATTTTTAGTGCAAATCAACTGAACTCAAAAAATGTTCTGTCCTTTGCCTTCTGTTTCCATCTCTGGCCAGACAGCTTTACCATTGGCTCATCCCATCATTTTGGGGCTCTGTATAGTGTTTTTTGTGGTCCCTTAGTATCCAGTCTCTTAGCCAACAGGTCCATCTGTTATCCTTTAGGCAAATGATGATGATGATGATGATGATGATGATGATGATGATGATGATGAAGATGATGATGATGATGATAATAATAATAATAATAATAATAATAATAATAATAATAATAATAATAATAATAATAATAATAATAATAATAATAATAATAATAATAATAATAATAATAATAATAATAATAATAATAATAATAATAATAATAATAATAATAATAATAAATTCCACTTATACCCTGCCCATCTGAGGATTCATCCCCATTCTGGGCAGCTACCAATGGCCTGCCCATTTTCTTTTACTCACATATAGTTCATCGACCACATCATGCAGTCTGGTTCTTTGGCGTAAGTCAAGATCAGTTGAGCCGGGGTGGAAAAAAATACGACCAGCAGGCAGCAGTTCATCAGGGGAAGCACACGCCCTGGCGGATGAATGGATGCTGCCTTTGTACTTCCGACAGAGGTAATACAAAAGCAGCAGCCAGCAATCAGCAAGGATCGCTGCCTGCCGATCTCCGGTTAGAAAAAGGAGACAGAGAGGAGAGAACCATCGTCAGGCAGATAGCTCTTCTCTGCCTCCTTCTCCCCCGACCTACCTAATGAACCTTGCCGGATGAAGAGCAAGTTGACTGCCGGCTCCTCCTTTTCCCCATCAAAACCAAAATTCAAAGCAGCAATGGGGAAAAGAGGAACCGACAGGCAGGCCATTCTTTACACAAAAATACACAACAAAACCAAACATTTACCAAAAACGCCAAACACCAAAATTAATAAAACACAAATAAATAAATAATAAAAAACGCATTAATAAACAAAAAGTAAACAACAAAATCCAAAACAAAAACATCCACAATACCAGAAAAGCACAGAAAAAACACCTAACTACAACACGAAAATACCTAACTCTAACAACACAACTACCACAAATTACACAAATAAACACCAACGAAATCACAAAAATGAAACAAACCAGAAATAAACAAACCAATTAAACAAATCTAAAACCCAACAAAACCATAAAAGAACAAACAGAAACACCTCCCAGCCCACCACCACAAAAACAAAACAAAGAAAAACCCAGAAGAAAGAAAACCAGAGAACTCACCAGCACATCCTCCCTCCATGAGACCAGAACAGAAATGAAGAAACAAAGACTACTTACCGGAAGAAGCCCCACCTAGAGGCCAGGAGAGAAAAAACAAGTGAAACAAAGAAGATCCAACACTATTACTAACAGCCCCACCTGCAGGCCGGAAGATTAAAAACAAGTCAAAAAGATTCAAAGCAGCCCTCTTGCTAACAGCCCCACCTAGAGGCCACAAGAGTAAAAACAACTAAAAAAAATAAGAATAAAGCAAAAATTTACAGAATAAAAAATAATATGTTAAATAAAAAATAATAACATTTGTAGCATCCTCTGTTTATTTTTTTTACTAACCCCCCCCCCAAAAGAGCAAAACACAGTTTATAACAGCCCAGCAATGCCGGGCAACCTATGCTAGTAGCAGATAAAACAACAACCGCTAAAAAATACCAAACCCAACCTACTAAAAACAGCATTAAAAACACATAAAACTAATCAGTTTATGATTACAAAACACCCTCGCCCTCACCCCAGCATAAAATAGCAAAAAAAAAAAACAAAGAAAACAGAGAGAAGCAGGATCCCTCGATAGGCTAGATAAGCCAGTGGGCTTGTACAGAAGAGTCACACATGCCCCAAACCCGCTGGCATAGCCAGGTCTTCAGCATTTTTCTGAAGGGGAGAAGATCCGACTGGAGACGCAATTCTGGTGGTAAAAGGTTCCACAGGGCTGAGGCAGACACGGAAAAGGCTCTCTTCCTGGCCCCACTGAGATGAACTTTTTTCATGGATGGGACCACCATTGAGCCCCTCCTGTCTGCCCTTCCATATGTCACTTGTAGGACCCTGAATAGTCTGAAGGTCGGAATGCCTAAATGCAAGACCAAACATGCTCAACTGGGAGCTACTAGCAAACAACAACGTGCTGTGTGAAGGTGGAGAGAGATACACAATCCAGCTCATTTGCAGGTCTGCCAATTACTACTGGAAACATTTACCAATGAGGATTTAAGTTTGGCCAATGACAAAGCCACAAAGGTGGTTTCATTTTGGTAGTTTAAAGTTTGATCTGGACATGAAAGAAGAAATGATGTAAGGTCACAGAATCTGGTGTGTGTGTTTTCCACTTGTAACTCAAAACTGTACCTGAAGTCTTGTTCTGTGATACAACTGCAGCTCAGCAGAGGAACATACACACAGAGTATCCTTGATTTAATTCCTGTAATTACCAATCAAATGGTATAGGCAGCAAATCATAAAAGGCCTTATATTTAGATTAAGGGTTCTTGGACCTGGGCTTAGAGCATGAATTTCTGACCTTCTAAAAGATACCTTTGGCTGCCTACTTAGCTCATCCATCCCTGCCTACGTCTTAGGCATGGATGAACAAGAAAAATGCAGACTGGCTATTGTAATGATGACAATGCAAGTAGGTTACTACCCAGTGATGGGAGAAGTTACTTTTTTGGCCATGTTTGCTGAATTATACTGGTAACACTAGACCTATCCGCCAGTTCTCTTGATGGGGTACACAGAAAGAACTTGCTTGAAGATTGTGGTATTTTTGAACCACAATTGGGCATACCTTAGTAATGGCAACCTTGTGTTGCCAGCATTCTTTCTCACACTAGGTCAGATGAAAGGAACTGCAGAATGAACTCACCAAAATATGCCTTCATTTTGGCAGTTTCACATCTGGTCTAGACATGGAAGAAGAATAAATACTCTGGATGACATTGATGCAACTTCCTCTGTTCCTTGGCAGGGAATTTCTCTTTTCCAGTCCTGATCAAGAAATTTTGTTGTCCAAGATAAATAATAATCATCTCAATAATATTCAGAGTGAACTAGCTTTTGTATCTTATTCCAGTATGATTGATAGCGACATTGCTGTACTGCACCTAAGAGCAGCATATTGCCTGAGGCTGTGTATATAGAACACATAAATGTTGTCCTCCAGATTGTCCACAACTCCTCCCCTGTGTCTAATGGAAGAGCTGGTTCTCTGTTAACTTTGAAATGAAACAAGCAACTTTGGCAGAAGTAGAGATAATTCTTCTGCAGACCTCGTGGCATAGTGGTTAAGCTGCAACATTGACGTTAAAACTCTATTCACAATCTGAGTTTGACCCTGATGGACTCAAGGTTGACTCAGCCTTCCATCCTTCTGAGGTTTGCAAAATGAGTATCCAGCTGTTGGGGGCAAATTGGACTTTGCATCATTGCATTGTAAACTGCCCAGAGAGTGCTGTATCACTATGGTGTGGTTTATAAGAAGCTTCATTTGCATTTAATAATAATTTAATCATTTGGGACCATGGATATAAGGCAAGACATTTTGTAAATTGGAAAAAGTCTGTCTCAAGAATAAGAGGAAAAGAGGATGCTATTGCTTGCTGTGGAAGAAAGTATGTTCAGTGCCTGAGGCAACTGTTCAAGAACTGTTCATGCTTACATCTTGACTGATTATTCTAGAATGCTGCCAAGGTCAATGAAACTTTGGGCTATCTGTCATGTGAATGCTAGCTTCATGAATTAGTGACCCAAAATACAGTAACTTATGCATATGAAGTTTTTAAAAGCACGATGCATGCAGTTATTATTTGTTGCAATTTAAAACTGTAGAAAATCAAATCCTAATCCTATCTTCTTAAAACTATTTTTAGCATTTACAAATAAGCCTAAATTGCTCAGGTGTACTGTCTCTAAGGAATGTCCAGAATCATTGCCCAATAATTAAAAAGTCTCAGTTTGTCACAAAGTTAGGGGAAAACCCCCCAAACCTGTTGAAAATAGTTTTCTCTCCTAGGTCTTATTTAATCCAGTGATCTGTCCAGAAATCAGTAGTTCACAATTAGTTAGAAATGAAGGGACTGAAGGTTTTAATAAAATATTGTTTTGGAATTGCCTCCTCAGCTTCATGTTTTCTTACATATATTTAGTTTTCTTTGCTTACGCCCCAAGATTCTTTAATTATCCTTTTAAAAAAACATCAAATCCATATAAAAACTCATGTATTATGTAATCAGTGGGCTATATCACAGATATTTTCTTCTTATTCTGAAAGAACCAGAGCTCAAAAGCAACTTGTTTCGAGTAATGAAGTTATTTGTAAAGCTTTACTTTTGGGGGCGGCAAAGGAATAGTAATGTTAATTTTTCAAAATAACATAACAAGTGATAATGTAATTACTTGGAGAGTACAGTAAATAATGTTTACTTCTTAGTCCTGAAATGTTGCTTATGAGAAGTTATTTGGTGTGTCTTTAAAAGCCATTTTTGTGTATAAGTATTTTTATAACTACAGGTATAATAATTTCGTGTCAGAAATCATTCTGGGTTGAAAGGATTTTTGCGGAAGAAACTCCATTCAGGGAATTCTCATGTCCCCAAGAGCTGGAGTAGAGACGGGTCTTCAATCTGTCATGCAGTACCCAGGTCTTGAACGGCCGACTTGCCAGCCTTCCAGCTAACAAAGCAAGCTTCTTAATCACTGAGCCACCGCAGCACCTAGAACAACACGAATCCATGGCATTCCCCTGGTTTATCAAGCTTCTATATGAAAAAAAGATGATATAATATTAATTTGGCTTTGGTGACAATCCCTTCACTGTCCCCTTTATTCTATTTATTTGGATAAGCACTGTTCTTCTTTTGGAAGAAGAAGAAAGTAACTCATTGTTGAGTTGCTCCACCTTCCTTCTGTTTCCATTAAGATTTGTCCACCCTTTTCACATAGCAACCTACCACTTCTCTCCCCCCCCTCTTTCTCGGAACACAATTGAAAAAACCCTTTTTGTTGTTTTAGACTTGTCTTGTAAGCCTGAGGTGTCTGGCCAGACATCCTGCCACTGTAATGCAGAAGACTGTACAGCTAGCGACTCAATGCTGAGAGGGCCAACAGCTACGGGCAGATGAGCCCCTTTAGGTGGGGTTATGGCCCCACTCAGTGGAGGAAATACCACTGAAATCCATCATGTTGGGCCTACGGTAAAATGAGCGGAGGAGGCGGTCATGGAGGTGGAAGAGGCCATGTCAGATGAACTGGCTGTGAAGGCGCACCTTGATAATATCCTCAAGGCTGTGGCAGTCCATTGCAGTCCCAGTGTTAAATCCTGCATGTCTCATTTCGTGTGTGTCGCAGGGGATGACTCCGTGATCATAGTGTGTGGGTCCCTTCATGTCAAGCTGGGATCCACCTTAAACAAATTCATGCCCATGACATTTTTCGTACTTCAGGAGGAAAAATGCATTCTTGGATATGAGTTGCAGTTGATGATTATAACATAAGCCTGAGTTCATTCTGAAATTTACCTCCTTATCTTTCTCCCCAAAATATTGGCTACATATTTATATTCCTCCTTGTTGATTTACTTTCCCTCCCCATTTTCTATACAAGCCCTTTTACTTCTCAGCTCAGCCAGAAGCTTCTCATCTAGTCATCTTAAGTTTCTTTATGAGCATCCCCATTTTTCTTATAGGGTTTTCTTAATCATATTGAAAGCAACTTTCTTAAAGTCCAGAGTTGGACTTCCAACAACTGTTCCTCAATATTGCAACATGAATAAGCTGACTTCTTAAGCCACTTAATGATATTGGGAAAATGAATGTGAAAACTTTAAATTTTCCAATCTAAATTTAAAGTTACAAGGTCCACTTTGGTTCAATCTCAATGATCACATCCATGAACTGAAATGGTGAAATCCTATGCTTAAAAATAGTAACTTTTGACAGATACTCAGAAAGGTGTGAGTAGGAATAATCTCAGAATGGACTGGTTTGCATTGCTACTTATATCATTCAGTTGCTGGGGGGAAAAACCAAAACCAAAAACAAAAACTGAAGCATCCTGTGACACAGCCTTAGTGATAATCCTAACATGAATTTTAGTGAAGTTGATTGGAACTCACCAACCTTCTGTGTACTTCCAACCTTCAATTAGTAGAATATTGGAGTGAGCATCCTCTAGACCTGCGCTTCTCAACGTTTTCAGGCTTCAGGCCTAACCGCACCTCCTGGACAGCTGATCAGGCCCATCATGTGGTTTCTCCCACCTGGAAGTTGAAGTAAAACGCACGCTGTGCATGCACAGAATGCTTTTAGCAGTGTTCTGTGCATGTGCAGCATAAATTTTATTTCTGCTTCTGGGAGCGTCAAGGGCGTTGGGGGCCATGTCTGGCCCATGGGCCGTAGGTTGTGAATGTCTGCTCTAGACATCCAATGGCTGAACATGCTGATCTCTGGGCACTGAACTGCTGCACCCACTTCTTCTACACCCACTGTTACTTCCCCTGTCCCATTTTCATAGTTTTTTAAACTGAAGTTCCCTCATATCCTCTAATAATCAATTTTAAAAACTTTAGGAGTATATGGGTCTCCTGGTTCTGCAGAGGTCCACGCCATGACAGAATATTCCCCAAAGAGGCTAGAGGGGGGCACATTTGTGCCTTTTTTTTGGTGGGCATGCTAATGGGTCCTAGATATGCCAAGGCAAGTTCTTAAATCCACTGGAGGTTATATGCAGACTGTAGACTTGCCTGCTTCCAGTCTAAAGAGACCACAGCACGTCATTGTTTATGGCTGAGATACAGTTTGCAGGCGCACCCCCCAAAAAAGGACTCAGACACCGGTATAAGTGGATAACGGCATTGGGCCACATTTATTGATTCATGCCCTAGTCCGAATTATAAATTTCAATTGGTACTCAGCCAATTATAATTCTTAAGGCAAGCAGGCCGCAGTAACACTGGTAAGGTTCCTCCCAAAATTGCCAATGGCAATTGGCTACAATGTATCCATTTGTATCAATTTGTTTGTTTACAACAAACAAATTGTTGACCGTAGTCAATAAACTATCTACTGACCCCACCCTCTGACGTGTATCCGTAAAATCACGGGGTGATGCATGCTGAAGAGCTCCTGCCATCACCCCATTGCCTGGTTCGTCGTTGACTGGACAACGTTAACCAACTTGTACCTATCTAGTGTTGGCCAGTCAATTGCGAACCTGCCGGATACCTGTGGGTCATAAATATTTACCTTACCAGTGCTACCCGCCACACGGGGAGGCATCCATGATGACTTACCGCCCCCCCAAGACGGTCAGCTCGGTCGCCAGGCCTGCTTGCATCACACCCATAACGAGGTACATACCTCTAACCGACAGGTGGACCCCTTCGCCTGCCTACCAGCAAAATTTTTGTGTAAGCCTAGCACCCGGTCTCCAATGGCCGTCTCACAGCCATGCTCAGAACGGGACGGAGCCAGAGCCCCGTCCACTGACTGCCGGGACAGTCCGAACTAGGGAGATCCGCATCTCCCCTAAATTGGTGTCTCGGCACGATGTTAGACCATAGCGACCGTATGTAAGCCATACGTGATACAAAATGCCAGGTCACAGCCCCTCGACAGTTTAGTAACAGCAGTGATCCGTACAAGATCGCTGCCGCCGAGGTGCCTGTAAAACATTGGGCGGTCCAGCATCCCTGTCAGACAGCAGGAATGGCCACAGTTCCTGCCCCCATGTGCCGCGCATACCATACCATAGCATACGTGCGGATGCACACAGCCCAGCCGGGGTCCACTCTCTGTCGCTGCAGCATATACTGCTGCCCAGTGTACATAGCTGCGGCCCACCAGCCCCCTGCCACCGGTGTGTTAAGACCCCTAGGATCTGTAAAAGAGGAGAAAAAAGGTGAAGGACATAACTAGGTACCCGTACAGTGAGGGGACGTACATATCTGAAATTGCGCATAGACGCATATCCACCTCCGAGTACCCAAAACGTAGCCGCGATCAACGCGACGCCTATCTTAAGTCAATGGTGCCAAAACGGGCCCCACACCACGAAACGCGGCACCGGTCACCCTCAGGGACTTTACTATGGTAAGGGTAGACCCATCCCGGTGGCAGAAAACAGGCTGGGGCGCGCAGCAGGCACTGTCGAAAATTCATGTAGGGCACCAACCGGACAGATGTCTCAAAAACTTCGTAGCAGTATACACCACTGCCTACACCGTGCTGAATAACCCGTGAGGACCGCATCCCCACTCGAGCCCACTCATGTGTGACAGAGACATCTTCGAGTTCCAGTGCCCTACGAGACACATCCGCCTTACACCGGTGGCACCAACTCTGGCACCCACTCACTGATGCGGAGCGCTCCAAAAAGGCTACCGTGGTAGCTGCATGGCCAAGAGCCACCTCCCACCTATCTGTACATAAGTAATGCCAGCCTCGTGCAAGGTGGGTCAGAAACTCTGGGAACAGGGGTGACGTGTGTAAGGGGGGGCGGACACGCTCCCGTGTCCGCCCCTCCCAAACATGACGCATGAATGCATAGTGATACGGCTTACACGTGCGAGGTGCCAATGACATGTCCGGTTCCCTTATCCTCGCCGAACGTCCAGCCATCGGCCAAAAGTGGCGAGTGGACTCCCTCTGCTTCCAGAGTACGGCACGGAACCGGGTGATCTGCAGGTGGTGGAAAGCAGCAGTAATGTCATTATAAATACCTAGAACATGTCTGACCTAGAACAGCACATTTAGGCATAGGCTTCTCAAGATAATAGACGAACTAATGTCATGACCCTGGGGGATTCGCAAGTCTGGGTGTTGACAATGTGCACCACTGACGCATTGTCACACCGAAATTGGACCACTGAGCAGGCCCACTCCTTGCACCATAGCATCAGTGCTCTCTAAAATGGGAAAAAATGCAAAGAAGGTAAGATCGTGGGGCGATCCGTGCACCCACCCTCAGAGTAAACCCCATAAGTCCGTGAGCCGGAGGTATCCGACCGTACTTGAAATCTAGGGCAGACCATCTAGGTCTGATATCCAGGAAGAGACCCCGCCAAACCCAGGGATAATTAGAGCCGGGCCGGACAAATTAAGGTGGCCATGAGTTAACGGCAGCTCACGAGGGTACACTTTATGTTTGGCAAACAATGCCAAACTCGCCGCGGAGATCCAAGCCACCGTATACATGGCTAACCCGGATGCCCGCGCGACAGAGTCGATTGAAATGTGAGCTTAGTAGATGGGACCTCGGTCTATTCAGGCGCCAAGGGGACACCCAGTTCCCACCTGAGTGTCTGAATGGCAATGAGGAGACGTGTGCACGTGTCCAAGCCCCGTTCACCCCCGAACCAAAAGTCGTCGAGGTAATGGGCTAGAGACCGAGACCCCGACCTGTGAGCAAATGGCCACTGAGTAAAGTCCCCAATTGGTCGAGTGCTGAACATGAATTAACCCAGGTAGAAGGGGGTTGGCCTTAATTCCTCTCAGCACCTAAAAAACCCCAATAGGTCAAAATCATTGGGTGCACTGGCGATAATCTGAAAGCCGAGTGCATATCACACCGTGCCAAAACAGCACCAGAACTGCGTGAGCGTGCCACCCATAGTAGCTGAACCAACTATGAGTACCTGACTGAATAAGGTCAGCAGTAATGGCATCCCTGAATGGAGACCCCACAGGGTAAGCTAAATGGGGGATTAAATGACATTCAACCTAGTTTTAGCTCAGTATGAGCTTCATGGGGGAGACATTCGACTCAGGAAAGGTAGTTCCAAGAAGGGCCCCCTGCTGCTCTCGTAGCCCCCAACTCCCTTAGCTGCGGACAGTGGAGCCCCCTCTTCATTACCCTGCAAGGGAACCAGATTAGTAGCATCCTGGGACCCCCAACTCCCCCGAATGGATCCAAAAGCCCCCATAGAAGACCCTCCGGCAGGCATCCCGCCCAATCCCTTCTTGGATGAACTGAGTGCCATCTCTCCAGGCTGACTATCCTAAATGGGGCGGGGGGGGGGGCTTATGACAAGGTTAGTTGTTTCAGACGGAGCTCTAATCGCCCCCGTGCACCCCTACCTCTGCCCCGTAACCCACCAACCCGCGGGCACGCGGAGGCGGCGTGAGGGCCAGCGCAAAAGGGGGCACGAAGTCGGTAACGACCATGGTGCTTAGTACACACGTAGTCAGCTGAGCAGGCCGAACACAGCAGGCAGGCTGGAACCCCCAGCCCGACCAGTTGGCGTGGAGCCTGTGTCTGAGCAGCCCGCTGCTCAGCATGATCACCATGGTACCTATCACCAGGCACCAGTCACGAGGGAGTGATGTACACGAGCACCCTTGCTGACAGGGCTCATCCCACCTCCCCTCCAGGTATAGAGCCACCCTCAACCACATGCCTCACCGTAAGCCAACTGCCACGGGCCCATCTAATCAACCATCGCCCTGCAAACATTAGCGGTGGATGGAAGTGCCAGGATGGCCCAAGCAGATCAAGCCCTGTGGCATACCACCATACGTACAAGGTATGCTGCCAACCAGTGGGCCCAAGGTGCACGGTGGCTCATGATGATGGGACATCTCTATGTCTCAGTCGCCCTGTCCCTCTCTCTCCTCCTAGTGGGCTCGCAGTTAAATGGGGAGAATGTCCACATGTCCCCCTCCAGCCCTCACCCCTCATGGCCTGCGGCCAATAACACCCAGGGGCAAGTAATAGCCAGCCATTGGCAAAGCCCTCAATGGGACAGTCTGCATAAAGGGTATGTGCAGCAGGACCCGGACAGCCCCTACGATGCTCAGCACTGTCCCGGGGGCGGACACCCCAGTGCGTGGTGGCTTACTACGGCGGGACCGCCCATGTCTCTGTCCTCCTGTCCGCACCGCCTATCATTATTGGGGTCACGGCTCATAGGGAGAATATATCCAC
This sequence comes from Bradypodion pumilum, assembly GCA_035047305.1. Classification (NCBI taxonomy): domain Eukaryota; kingdom Metazoa; phylum Chordata; class Lepidosauria; order Squamata; family Chamaeleonidae; genus Bradypodion; species Bradypodion pumilum. The sequence continues at coordinate 112,859,172 of JAWDJD010000001.1, read as the reverse complement.
ATACTCCCACCACCACATCTTTTCCCCCGTGACCTGGAACAAATGATCACCAGGGTGCAATAAATAACCAGAAATCACGGAAACCCCCACCCCCAACGTCGTGCCAAAATGCAACCAAGGGGCACTGGGATAGGCTGGCAAGTGATGCCCACCAGCCTCAAATTGGCGGAGCCATGACCACTGAACCCCACTGCTGGAAGTGGACTGTGATGTGGGTGCATTCAACTTGACCTAATACTCACGAGTTGCACCCCCATGAGCCGCCCCCACTGGGGGTTCCGACCCACGGCGGGCGTCAGAGCTCGCGACCGAAACCGAGCTCTGGGGCCACATCCGATCACACTCCGGTTGCAGTTCTGGACAAACAGGGAGCTGCAAGACGGCGGCAGGCACAGGACGGAGTGTCTCAAGCAGCTCAAACCGGCTGGCCGCCTGCTGCAGAGTGGCAGCAGTCGAAGTAGCCGGCCGACACGAAGGGCCCAGGTAGATAGGGAAGGGCCCCCTCCCACTGGATTGCCCAGGATGCCTCCAGCAGAGCCAAACATGCTAACCAGGCATCCCCAGCCACGGAAACCCCTAGTATAAGGTGGGCCAGGTGGGCCGGCCAGCCGGCTAGGGATTGGGCCAGAGGCCCCAATTAAAGATCCTGGGCCAGAATAGGGCCATGCCCAAAACTCCGACCCCTGAGGAGGTAAAACGTGCTGTGTGCCAGCACCAGGCCCTCCCCCCAATCGTCCCGGCCCATGGCCGGCAACTGTGGGCTGAGGGCTGAATCCCCTGAAGGGCCGGCCTGAGGCTGATAGGGTCCCTAGGGATGCCTCTAGCGCCGCTACGCGGGCCAGTAATGCCTCCCCCGTCGCAGATCCCCCAGCATAAAGGAGGCCAGGTGGGCCGGACGGCCCACTGGGCAATGGTCCAGGGCCCCCAACTTGAGAGCCAGGCCCCAAATAGGGCCATGCCCAAAACTCCGGCCCATGAGGGGCCGGGTGTCAGCCCTGCTGTGGAATCGCACCAGGCCCTCCCCCATGCTCAAAGCCCATGGCCGGTAAGCGCGGGCCGGGGGCCGAAGCCCCAACCGGCCTAAGCTGCCCCATCCCACCGGTCCCGGTGGGTGCCTCCGGTAAGGAGTCCTGTTGTGGGGGGGGGGGGCGCAGTCGCGGTCCTCTGACCCGACTGCTGCCCCCTGTTTGGGCGAGCCTGAGCCGCCATAGCCTTCTTCTCAGGAGGCATAAGCAAGCACGATCCCTTCCAGGGATCGAAAACCCAATGGCTGGGAAGCCGAAAATAAGCAGCAAAGATCGCGCTAATGTTCTGCAGCCAAAAACGGCTTCCCTAGCAAAGATGAAGAGCGACGGAGAAAACTTCTCCTCTCCGTCGCTTTTACAAAATGGCAGCTCGGCTGCCTCGTGGCCACCCCTTTTATAGAGGGGTGGCCACGCCCCCTAACTACCCGGATGTCGGAGTCCGGGGGGGGGGGCGCCGCAAAGAGCGCAGTGGCCATTTTGGCGCCGCGCTTTCATTTGAACTGGGGGATCCGCTGACTTGCACCGTACACTTTTAACTATTGTACTGTGTTAGCTTGAGAAAACCGTACTCCAATACCATGAAGACCTGTGATTTCACCAGTGATGGGAGTTCCACCACTGATGCAAATTATAGTTATCCAATGGTCGTTTGTCATCTGGTGATTTTGTGTATTCAGGTTATTATTGCCATCAGTGCACCTTGCAAAATAGGCGCCACTTTTGTGGAAGCTGATTCGCTAATGTTTTCCCGCTTCTCTGGAAGCCTTGGGTAAATGTATCTATTGTGTTCTGTATAAAAGCTGTCATCCCGCACCTGTTCATTGTTCTTTGCTCCTTGCAATAAACCGTGTTGTTGTTTGAGCCAGCTGTGTTCGAGTAATCCTTCCGGGGTTCAGACACAACAGGTGACCAGCTACGTAGTCCACCATGACAGCCATACTCTAAGCCTTACAAGCTTGGTTGAAACTTGCAGTCTTGGATCCTGATGGTACAGGTTTTAAGACCCAAGTTTCACTTCCAAAGCACAGAGATGTGACAGAGGAGAACCATGTGGCTGTAAAAAAGAGCAGAGAGTTGCAAATCTGTTGCCCTTTAAAAAAGAGTTTGTGGTATATTCCTTCTTGATCTTCACCTTTCTCAGTGACAGTTCAGACTCATTGCTTTTTTCTGCACTTTGCTTGTCAAAACAACAATAGAAATGATTGATAAAGCTGAATATACAGGTTACAGCAGCTTCAGGTAGTTTCATTTTTAATACAGCATATGTGCTCTATCTGTTACTCAGATGGAAAAAAACCCTTCAACGTGTAGTTTAACGAGATGTTCAAATAGCTAGATTTTTTCACTTGTATTCATTTATCATTTACCTTTTAAATACCTATTAAGATGACACAAAGTGAGAATAGAAAGAACCAGTTCTCATCAAAATAGGCTTTTGCATTAAATTTTTTTACAATGGTATCTTTAGTTTCCTTTATTTCTTTTAACATTGTCTAGAGCACGGTTATTTATAGACTAGTTTTAAAAGAGATATTTGGCTATGATATGATGGCAGGCAAATAACAACAATGTAAATCTTACCCACACAGGATTCCCTGTGCTTGGCATCACTCTGGGGATGTCACCATCTAAATGTGCCATGTCAAAGGCTGAGTCAGTGTGTTGATAGTGCCCACGTAGGTGGGTGCTAATAAACTCTGTGTGGAAACATGTCCTCATGTCTGCCTTTTGAAAATGCCTAGTTCCTACTAAGTGCTAAACTAAATGGCTAGTAATAAAAATAAGTCTCATTAGTATAGAGTAAGAGATCAACATACAGTACAAATCTTGCATATTGCTACTATATATTTATAATGATGGACAGTAGATCACAAATAGGTCCTGTCTGTAGTGAATAGACTAGGTGTCAAGCTTCTTCTTTAAAAAAAAAGGTTCTGCTTGATTTTTTAAACTTATAAATTCACTTACAGTTGATTGGAGGCAACCTCTTATGCCACTAATAGTCATTCAACCCATTTGGTGCATTTAACCTTGTTCTAATATCCAGATACTTATTTCCAAATACATATACTGTATAGCTAAGATTGGGCTGTAAACATAAAAAGCAGCAAGATGTCAGTTGATCACCTGGAGAACACCTGAATAATATTAATTATATTCTCTCCTGACTTAGATTGTTTATCACACAGAAAAACAACATTTTAAAAACACATTACCTTTTAAAGTTTCAGCACAATATAATTTTGCAAGCTATCAATTCTGTTGGTTTAAAGGTTTTTCAATACTACAGAGCTGTTTTGGTGCATTAGTGAATTATCATAGTCAGCTATTCTTGATAAATATTACCACTCTATGAACCTACCTTTAAATTGTGCAACTGCCTTTTCTTCTCTACTCTCCCGATTTTTAAAGAAAATATTGTTTGAAAATAAAAGGAATCAGTGATTCTTGTATAAATACATGTAATTTTGATCACTTATCTGCACTTTATAAGTAAATGCTTCTGACATTGTTTCTCTCCTTCAGAAGATTTATACTATTGAGATCTAGGGTTAGTTGTTCTACTGTATCTATTGAGGGGCAAAGAGTTTCCCATTATCCAAACATATGATGGAAGCTACTTCTCTACACATTTATAAAAGGGTTGCAGAATTTAAGTGGCAGGCAAGCCAGTTCTCTCTGATCCTTTCTCCCTTTTCTCTTCAGATTATTCCTTGTTCTCTTAAAGTTATACTAGAAGAAGGGCAAAGTCTTAGTGAAGCAAGTATTCAGGGAATATAAAAAGAATTAGATAAATTTTGTATGGGAAAATCTGATCTTTCACCAGTTGCCTCCATTTTCGGTTCAATTTTCAAGCTGTCTTTTTTAAAAAATGATTTTTTAAAATCATTTTAACATTATGGATTGATCTGAAAAAGATCAATCCAAATTAACATTATGGATTGATCTGGAAAAGTGAGCAGAAAGGCACTTGTTTACACAAAGAAGCCTTTCTAAAACTTCCTAATTTTTCTCCTATCCTGCTACAACATGCTCAGTCCCATTAAAAGTTGCTGTTTCTGAAGGTTCTTCAGCAGTCATGAGTGGCTATAAGGAGTTGATGCTGGAGATGTGCAATATTTTGTCTGATTGCAATATTGCTGAGCTGGCAAACATAGGCACCTGAGGTACTATATTTTAACTCCATTTCTTCCTTGCCATCTCACAGTTGGCTGCAAATGAAAATGAACCGTTCCTTGCACCAATACAAGTCGCCCTCCCCTGATTATTAGTCAATTATTTCATGTTGTGTTTCACTCAAACAGCCAAATTTGCAGACACTCACAGGATGGCCAGTTCAGGTAGGCCTTCAGCAGCAGATGGGTCTTCTTTTCAAGTACAGTATGCAGAGACTTTTTAATTAAAGGCCATGCAAATCAATCCGGCTTCATCTTGCCCAAAAGCTTCTGGATTGTGGCTTTGCTCTAATATTATTTTTCAAATCTTACTCAGAGGAGATTGAAACTAGTGTAATTTGGGTGCCATAAGAATGGGGCTACTATAAACCCAGTAGCTAAATGGAATCTGAGAGGCCTGTAGTTCTCTGAAGCAACTTTTGATTTTAGTGTTAGTGTGTGACAGCTATTAAGTTGTTAATAGTAAATGCAAACCTTTTAGTGCTACAGTACAGTTAATTAGTTCCTTAGAGGAGTGATTCCCAAACGTTGGGCTTCTGATACAGTATTCTTAGATAATAACTCCCAGAAGCCAAGAGAAATAATGTAGCTTGTTAACCAATTTAACTAAGCTTTCTGAGTGCTATATGCTATTCTCATTTATGTGCCCAAAGTGCTATCTATGATGAGTCTAGTTTCTAAAGTGAATCTTCTTCTTCTTTCGTGTCCTGATCAAACCCTGGACTACCAAAATGAAGCCACTTTCTTTGCTTTGTCATTGCCCAGACACACGTCTCTTGCAGTTATTGGCAGACCAGCAAATGGGCCAGACTCTGTGTCTCTCTACATTCATACCATTTGCTGTTGTCTGCCAGCAGTCCCCACTTGAGCATGTTGGTCTTGCATTTAGGGACTCCAACCCTCACCCTATTCATGGTCCTTCAGGTGACATAGGGGAGATTGAGATCTTCAGCTATATCCATTGTTAATGTTGTTCCTTGCCCAGTGAGCTCCTTTTTTCCCATCTTCTAATTTTGTTTTTCTCTCAAGAATGTTTGTTCTTAACATAAAGCTCTTTCTGGATCTGAGTCAGCAGACTTGAGGCTCATATCCATTCAAAATGTGCAGTAAGCACTATAGGACGGCATGTAAGTGTAATTGCTATTGCTATTAGTTATAATTTCATTGGCAAAAATTGGAAATATTTGATAAATAAATATGAAGGTGCAAGGTGAAAATTGAAAAATAAATGGGATTTTAAAAAACATTAACCACTAATTATTTAGAAGGAAGTCTAGCACAGTGGTTCCCAATGTAGGGTCCACACCCCACAAAGGTACTTCAGTTCCCAGAAACCTAAGGCAGTACATTGGCTGATCAATGCTTTGGGGAATTGACTTAGGCTTCTGAGAATTGAAGTCCAAAAACCAAAGGTTGGGAAACACTGATCTAGCAGAACATCACACACAGTAGAGTGGTAGATTAGTTGAACAGGAACAATATTAAATATGGCAAGATGAAGAACTGGAAAATAATGCTAGCAACACTGTATAGTAGTGTGAAATGTCCTTTAAGACAGTGGTCCCCAACCTTTGGGTTTTGGACTTCAGTTCCCAGAGTCTAAGTCAGTACATTGGCTGATCAGTGCTTTGGGGAATTGAAGTTCAAAACCCTAAGATTGGGGAACATTGCTTTAAGATATATGTTTTGATAGGCTTCAATAATGAATTGTGTCTCCTCCACAAATAAAGAAGTCTGCCTCTGCAGCATCTTAGAATTTTTCTTCTTGAGTTTTAGAATGCATCTGGGAAATGATATAGTCTCTGAGGTTGTGCCTCCTGACTCTGGAACATTCCATGTCAGTTTCCCCCCACTGCAGGATGAAGAACTTTATATTTTTTCAGATGTTGTAGATTATTGACTTCTAACATTATTTTAATTTGATTTATTCATCCCCCCCTCCATTTCACCTATTTTCTATATTGCTGTTCTTTGTTTTGCTAAGCATTTAAACAAGCATTGATGCTTTTTGTGGTTGCTTTGTTTTAACCTTTGCTTTTATTTTTTATTTTGAACAGCAGGATAGAAACTAGCTGAAAAAATTAGCTAATAAAAGTATTTTTAAATTTTACTTGCTCTAACTTTTATAAAGAAGAAAAGAAAGATACATTGGGAAAGAAATACAATATTTGCGGGTCGTTTTTCCAGGTTCATCTTTTTTATTCTCAGAAACTGTGCTGTTTGATGTTAGTTGGTTTATACTTCTGTTGGTACTTCCAGAATCTATTTACCAACTCCACATGTACAGTGGAACCTCGGTTAACGTTATTAATGCATTCTCCGGGATGTTTCTTACAGCAAAAATTACTTTAACCGAATTTCCTATAGGCATGCATTGAATGTAGTTTCCCATAGGAATGCACTGAAAACCAAAATACATTAATCGAAATGCGGTTTCTCATAAGAATGTATTGAAAACCAATTAATCCATTCTGAAAAAAATTCTGTAAACTGAGACACTATTTTCTAAGGATTTCCTTTTGTTATGCAATTTTTATGTTTATGTTTGTTAATTGAGGTTCCACTATATTTGGACCCACCATTACAGACACCTTTAACTTCCTTCCAAACAACATGGAACCTAAAATTAACACCTGTAGAACCTTTCCTCATACACTTATTTTATTGCACTCATACTTTCAGTCTCAGTCTGCTCAAACAAGCATCTATGCATGTATGCATTATTCTTATTCCATGCATTCATGGATGCAACTATGAAGGCCTACAAAATCTTATCAGTGAAGCCAGACACAAAATATAGAAGCATCACATGTAATCTTTCATTACTATGTGAAATAAAGAACACCTGCAAATATAATTCTTACTGAGATACCGTATCAAAATATAGAAGCATCTGGGGGCCATCTAAATTCCTAGGTTTGATACTGTCGATTTGGCTTCACTGATAATAGTACAACTCTAGCATTGTACCTAAAACAATGTGAGACATGGTGTGTGCAACTTAAGTAGTAGGTTTATCAGTTTTTTTTAGTAGTTACGAAGTTTTAAATTTGTTTTACTTATATGTAATATTAGTACAATTGTATCTCACTAAAGAATCAAGCTTGCCAATAGTAATATTGTGCACATTTAGCTTAGTAACAGAATCCTCTGTGTGTAGCAACATACTAGATGGGATTCTGACCAGCAGAATGAAGAGACGAGATTTGTGGGGGGCTTGCTGGGTAATTTGGAGTCTTCTCTCCCCTCCTCTCCATCTTCTTGATCTTCTTCTCCCAGCAGCTCTCTTTATTAACAGTTTTACACAAGCATACAGCATATGGCACACAATGACATGATCCATCATCCTTCACTACACTGTCATGCTATGCTGCACTAGCCCTATTCAAATAGATATTTACACAGTTGATGATAGATGAATGCAACCTATTTCTGTATCCTTACAATAGCAAAAAGGAAATGTTCCTAGATCATTGTTTCAGGATGGTCCAGAGTGGTCTGAGAACAGGACATTTTCACCATCATAGGGAATGAACAACCTGTGTTATTGATCAGCCTATCGGATAATTTGTTCTCAAGATTAAACTGGTCAATCTCACAAGGATGCAACATTTGTGCTCTGGGGGAATGACCAAACATGCGTAGGATTATGTGGCAAATGTCATAGAGAATTTTGGCAACTTTCATTAATTTAATTGAGATCTATCCATTTGCCATGTCATTCAAATTATATTTTTATCTCTCATAGGTCTTTCAGTTTTGTTCATTTCTTGCATAGCGGAAGAAGTGTTTGAATTGTTCCTCTCTTTTTTAAGAAGTAGAAACAATAAACTGTGAGCTAGAAATGAAAATATTCCACCAGCTTATAAACGATTATATGGTGATACCAATTAAATGTTTTTGAATGCACTTGAAGTTTCACATTGCATTTTTCCCCTTCAGCAATCAGAAAAGCACATCTCTGTAGGCGAATTAGTGCTCCCAAGTGATTTTCCAAGCCAAATAATTTCTACAGAAGTGGTGATGAATGGTACTATTAGCATCTCCAGCTTCAGTGGAAATGACAGTACCTGTAAGAAGAAAAAGTTATTTCCTAATCACTCAGTGAAATGTAGGCATCACATGTAATCTTTCTTTAATAACCTACATTCTGATAAATATAAACTTAATAATCACTGGGCTTATTCATGTACTATTATTATCCATCTGCATTTAGAAATGTGCAAGGGTAAACCCTAGTGCTCATAAAATGAATTAGTTTCATATGGAAAGTATGAAAGAATGGGAAATGGCTGCAGGTAGAAAACAAGCATAAAACCAAATCTCTGGCCAGCATCCAACGAACAATTCCAGGTATACTAAAGACTCACTTACACACACACACACACACACACAAAGGTTTCAAAAGACGTTGGCCATGTTGTTTTGTCAAAAAACTAATTACATTGTAATTTGATCTGGAAAAAGTAAGGGAAGACCAGAGCAGACCCATGTTTATTGGAATTGTATTATACATCTATACCTATAAGAATGGGTTGGGCTGTGCATGTCCGGAATGCATGTCCGCACACATCCAGCCCATCCCGTAATGAGCCAGCCACACTTACCTTACCTCCCGGACAACATTGCCATGAGGGTCCGGGGACCAAGAGTGGGGCCAATGCCCCATGAACAAAATACCCCCCTATGCTACCCAGCGTCCTCTGTGTTCTCTGCGCCGTGGCATGCCTCAGCCAATCAGGCATGAGGATGTGAATGCAGAGAAGGCAGGACAGCCAGTGCATGCAACAGATAAAAGTCCATCGCGCGCACCTTTCCCCCCTCAACAGCTGCATCAGCGGAGTTCGCCCGGCAGGTCTGCCAGGGGAAAAGAAGGCGAGGAGGAGAGACCCAAAACACGAAGGGTCTCTCTGGTGGCCCTAAAAAAGCCACCTCCCTGCCACCGCCACCACCACCACTGCTCCCACTGCTGCCGCCGAGAGGAGAGACCAGCAACACGAAGGTAAATAGCTGGGGCAGCGGCGGCCGGAACAGTGGCAGCAGCAGGGAGGTGGCTTTTTAGGGCCACTGGAGAGATCCTTCATGTTTCAGGTCTCTTCTCCCCACCTTCTTTTTCCCCGGGCAGACCTGCGTTCTGCCTCCCACCCTTCCTTGCCTTCCCCCCTTCGCAGGCAGGGAAAGGGGGAAATGGAATGCTTCTGCCTCCCCCCTTCCCTGCCTCCCCCCTTCGCCAACAGAGAAAGGGGAAATTTAATGCTTCTGCCTCCCAACCTTCCTTGCCTCTCCCCCTCGCCAGCAGGGAAAGAGGAAAACGGAACCCTTCTGCATCCCACCCTTGTCTGCCTTCCCCCCGGCAGGGAAGGGGAAAACGGAACCCTTCCGCCTTTCCTTCCCTGCCTCCTCCCTTCACTGGCAGGGAAAGGGGGAAATGGAAAGCTTCCGCCTCCCACCCTTCTCTGCTCCCCCCCTTCGCCGGCAGGGAAAGGGGAAATGGAATGCTTCCACTTCCTGCCCTTCCCTGTCTCCCCCCGCTGGCAGGGAAAGGGGGAACAAAACTCTTCTGCCTCTCCCCTTCCATCACTGCTCACCTGGGCGCTGCCTCCTCACCTGCAGCTTTCCATCTCTCTCTCTGTGTATGTACCCCCCAAAACCACCTACTCACCTGCCGCCTTCCCCCTCTCTCTGTACCACCCTAAAACCACTCCACCAACCAACACACAATCTAAACCTGCCCGTCAAGGCCATGCACAATAGCTAGTACCTGTATAATATAACTAGGCCTCTTAAAATATATTAAAATGCATTGAAGTAGTTTCCAATCATCCTTGAATAATTGTGTCTTTGTGTTATGTGTTGTCAAGTACCTTCTGACCTATGGTGATCCTCATAAGATTTGTGAGATATGTAAAATATTCAAGGAGTATTTTACCATTGCCACTCTCCCCAAAGAGGTTCTATGGCCGAGTGGGGTTTTAAACCCATGATTCCTTAGTCACAGTTTGACATTCGATCTATTACACCACAGTGGTTTAAGCTTACTAAACTAAAACACAATAGATCAGGAATTTGCAACCTATGGCTCGCTGGCCGGACCAAGCCCCTGATGCCATTCCATCCGGCCCGTGGTGATGACACTGAAAGCGGACATGCCCGCACATGTGCAAACGCACCCATCGGCAGGGGGAAACCAGCCTGCTCAGCTGTCAGGGGTGTGTGTGTTGTCTGGCCTGTGGTGCGGAAACGTTGAGAACCCTTATAATAGATGATTAAATAATGGTCAGATTCTGTGTTTCAGGCACTGGGGTGGTGGAAATAACCCGGTACACCAATCAATTGTTTCTTGTAAGTACAAAATTAATGCATTAGATAGAAGATTGAGATAGAATTCTGCTTAATGTGCTAACTTTTTAAGTGACAAATTTTGATGGCAAATTATTTAATGTAATCGACTAATGCATTCAGGTTTAAATGTTTAATCAATTCACCACTCCCACTCTTGCAAAGCCTTGAAAAGAATTTCAGATGTTTTCAAATTGGACTTTGTACATGCATATGCAAAAATATCCAGAAATAGAATATTATATAAAAATGCTTTCTTATTGCTACCCATTTAAATTCTGATGGTGCTGGTACTTTGAGAAGTGGCTTAGTGGAAGAGGTTTACTCTCATACAGGCTGAGAACATATCTGATGATAGTTGTGTCTGGGAACAAACAGATTGCTGTGACCATTAGGGCAAGTTCAGCTAACCCAGTATTTTTGACACTTACTTGCAGTGATTCTCTAAAATCTCTGGCAGATATTTTAGAAACCACCACCTTCCTTGCCTTTTACCTCAGAGTGCTAGGCATTGAATGTAGTATTCTTGACAGGCAAAACATACACTCTACCTCTATGGGCTTTCCAAAATGCCTGCATATGATGGACTGCTAGCACAATGCCCTGAGAAGCATTGCATCTTAGATAATATGACAATCCTTTTTCATTTTCCCCCCAGAAATGTCTTCTGAATTTTCAGCAGCAAATGATGTATTTCTGATTCAGAAAAAGTATAATTTCAGAAGGTCCTTTAGAATGACTAAAGCTAGTCAGTTAAATATTCTTTCCTAAGTCATGATACCAACTCCTTTGCACATGTTTTTTTTTTTAAATATCATTTTTTCCTATGAAACATTTACATTCTAATTGTGACTAACACAACACTTGGAACAGAAAGAAACAGAGTGACATCAAAGGAAGTTAAATAAAAACATGGGATTTGCCACATTAGATCAGTTCATTGGTCCATGAAGTCTACGATCTTGTTTTCTAGCACTGGTCTTATTCCTGTGTTATAAAGGAATCATCTAGGAAAGAGTGAACTCACAATGTTCTTTTAGAAAAATCGTAATAATTATTATTCATTGCAGATTACTTGCATAAGAATGACAACAAATCATTAGACGTTTGGGATGAAGCGAGAAAGCATATCTGAAACTGTTACCAATACATTTGGAAAACAAGTGGTATTACTTCAAGACTGCTAAATTCACTGACTGCATAAGTTATACTCCCCCTGTATGGTTGTTTTTAATAATAGATTTGCTTGGAATACGCTTCAACTTGACATTATGATTTTTCTGAAACCTTTGTAATGTTTTTCTATCAATGAGTATTCAATTCCATTTGTTGTTCCTTTATAGCGGTGCCTGTTTTCTTACTAGGTTTCAGATTAGATACAGATATTACAATATCCTCCAGCCTGAAGAGAGAGAATGCTAAATAAGACTTATGAAGAGAATATAAAGAAATTAAGATTTTTAAAGCATACAGCTTCTTTCCATTTAGTTTTTTTAGGTATCCTTTAATTAAATCCAGTCACTGTTCACTACTATGTGAAATAAAGAACACCTGCAAATATAATTCTTACTGAGACACCGTATCAACGATCCACTGAAAATATTGCAGTTGTCTTCTGAAAGATGAGGAAAGGTCAGTGCTTTGTGGTTAGTATGCATGTAGAAACTTGGCATGTGGCATGTTATCTGATGAACAGCATTAGCTGATTGAAAACTGTAGTTGCCATGGGATCAGGGATTATGGAAACAGAAGAGTAGATACAATAAGGAACACCTTTTGAGTAGAGGCATATCTTCTCTACGTATCATGGTTGTGCATTTCTTTTTATTCTATATTGCTTATGAAATTGTATAAACTAGACCTAGCATTGATTCTTGGCAGTTTATAATAATTCAAAGCCCAGCCAGACTTACAAGATAAAGCAATTTTTACTATGCTTTCTGTACTACTGCTGTTTCAAATACTGTAATCTTAGCAAACCCCCCATTCTTTTACTGTGAAAGAGAACTATTCACAACTCAATAGCTGTCACACACAAACGGCTACTGACAAAAAAAAAAGTCAAGCAAAGAAATATTTATGTTTTGAAACTCTCTCTCTCAAGGACTGACAGCACTGTGTCAAAAGAGTAGGAAGGAAAATGAGTAAACCCAAATGCCTGTAGAAAGCCAGTATGCTATGTTTGGTAGTGTCTGAGTAGAACTCAGGAGACATGGTTTCCAATCCCATTGTTGAAGTTCATTGGAGAATAGCAGTGGTAAACCAATATATCTCAAAAATAGCCATTAACAAAAGCAATTACTGTACTCTCATATACCATCCCATAGCACAGAACTATCTCTGAGTAGTTCACAAGGTACTGTATTTGCTGGTGCATAAGGTGGTGGTAATAATAATAATAATAATAATAATAATAATAATAATAATAATAATAATAATAATAATAATAATAATAATAATAATAATAATAATAATAATAATAATAATAATAATAATAATAATAATAATAATAATAATAAAAATAAATAAATAAAAATTAGTGTCAGAAATTATTCTGGGTTGAAAGGAATTTTGCAGAAGAAACTCTATTCAGGGAATGCCCAAATGAGGCTCCTTTCATGTCCCCTAGAACTGGAACAAAGACAGGTGCTCAATCTGTCATGTAGTACCTGGAATTTGAACTGCTGACTTGCCAGCCTTCCAGCTAACAAGGCAAACTTCTTAACCACTGAGCCACCACAGCCCCTGGTGTTTAAGATGACCCCCCCTTAAAATACATCAGAAAAATGGAGTGCGTCTTATACTCTTATATGTTGGCAAATATTGTTTTTGCCGGTGTATAAGTGTACTTCCCCCCTTAAAATACCACAGAAAAAAGCATGCATCTTATACTCTGAGGCGTCTTATACGTTGGCAAATATGGTAATTAAAACTTTGCCTCCACCAAGCTGAGTACTCATTTTTCCGACCTCAGAAGGATGGAAGGCTAAGTCAATATTGAGTCCATTAGGATCAAACACAGATCAGGTGCAGAGTTTGGGTTGCAATACTGCAGCATAACAATGATTTAAATTGCTAGGAAATGATCCAATATTGTTGCACAATATTATGTCTGCATTAACAGCACAAAAAAGGATGGCAAGCTTTATATAGCAAAGGCCAGCCTGAATACTGACAACAACAATGGCCGCAGTCAAAATGGTCTACAGAATACCCTTCCAGTGTTCACTACAATTCAAACGTGTCAGAAAACAGCTATGACAATTGCTTTGTATTTGGGTGTTGAGTTCCTCTGTGATTTTGGTCCGGGGGACTTCTGCTTTCACACAGAAGGGATACTGGCTGGAACAGCTGCATACTTCATGGAAGCCATGACATCCATGGAGCTATCCCAGCACATTATTTCATCCACTTATGTAGCTGGGCTACATAGCTAGAACTTGTTTACTTGGTTGACCCTTTGCCATGGTCAGGTCACTATCTGGTGCACTTTGGACTTGAGGTGGCAACCCCATGCTGGGAGGAGTATGAACCCATTGTAATGGTCTATTCTCACAGGCTTATGGATCTTGTGGCTTTTCAGAATGCAATGGGCTTTGGTCAGCCAGGATGGAGATATTGTCATCTTCCCGGTGGATAAGTGGTTCATTGATATCTCTAGGGCAATTGACACTGTTGCTCCCAAATGCCAAATCTAGCTTAGAGTTTGTCCAATTCCAAGTGGAGGAGAGCTCCTTTGGATGATAACCACCGCGAAGGAATGCTCTAAAAAGTATGCCAAAGCTATGAAAGCAACAAGAAAACGCTATAACATATAACAAATATATAGCACTGGCAACCATCAGAGGGAGCTATTGCATGTAGCTTCCAAGTTACTTGAGATAGCGCAAGTGAAAGGTTTACGGCCTACTGCTGCTATCTATAACAGGTTGGCAGCATATTTTAGATCAAAAGTCGATGGCATCCATTGAGACCTCAACACCACATTTTCAGCAATAGGTCACTTAGAGATGTCCAGTGCGCTATCTGGTCCATGTTTAGTGGATCAGTTTCAGCTAGTAACATGTCAGAAAACTTCTAGGGTTCTTGGTGATTATAAGCCCACTACTGCCTGCCATGACCCTTGCCCATCTTGGCTTGTGAAAACTGCCAGTGATGGGGTAGCTGGATGGGTTGAAGGGATCATTAATTCTTTATTCCAGGAGAGTGGATTACCTCCATGGTTGAAGGAAATGATTATACAACCTATCTTACATAGATAGACTGTTAAACATTTTGTACTGTTCAGTTGCAAAACATCTCTGTGCAACTCCAGGTGCTAACATAAATTAGAAGTAAAAAAACAACAACCCCATCTTGTACATAGGTGGGCCATGAACAGGCTGTCAACAAGGTTGATGTATAGCTAAACAACACTGTGAGCAACATTACTGGAGATTTTTGTCCTACATCAACTGGTTGGCTTCCAGTACTTGTTAATATTTCCCCACACCATTCTAAGAAGGGAGGAGGAACTTTAAAAATGGTCCAAATATCTAGACAACAACCCTCTTCTCATAAATGTGGATGGTCACTCATGGTCACTCATGCTCTGGTCACCTTCAGACTAGACTATTGTAATGCGCCCTAAATGGGGCTGCCCTTGACGACCATTTGGAGGCTGCCAGAATGCAGCTGCCTGAGTGGTGATGGGGTGTGCATACCTGTAAACTATCCCATTTTTCCTAGGAAAACCCCTTATTTTTACCCCTCTTCCCGCCCCCTCCCGTTTTATTAATTTTCCCGGAATATCCCTTATTTTTTTAAAAATAAATCCTGACCGGAGCCCTCACAGGCGAAGCTGCAGTATGTTTTTCCTGCCACCAGAGGCCACTGTGTGGCAGGCTTTTTGCTTGTGAAAGGAGAGAGAGAAGGTGGTGGGAGGGGCCCTCTGTAGTTTCCCGGCCACATGGTCAATGGAGGCTTCGCTTCGTTTTTGCTGCTCGGAGCCACCATGGGACGCACGGGGAGTCTACTCTAGGTGAGCAATATTTCATATATACAGGGGCAAATAAGCTCTTGGTCTCTCACTCTCATGGTTTATTGAGCTGTTTCTGCCCTGCCTCCTGGCTGGAGGATTTCATTGTTTGATCACTATATGAGACAGAGAAGCGTGTGTGTGTGTGTGTGTGTGTGTGTGTGTGTTGTTTCTGTTCTAGAATTAACTTGGGAGGGGGGAAACGTTGCTTGATTACTATATGAGAGAGAGAGGGGTTTTTTCGTTTCTGTTCTAGAATTAACTTGGGAGGGGGAAAACGTTGCTTGATCACTATATGAGAGAGAGGGGGGGTCGTTTCTGTTCTAGAATTAACTTGGGAGGGGGGAAACGTTGCTTGATTACTATATGAGAGAGAGAGGGGTTTTTTCATTTCTGTTCTAAAATTAACTTGGGAGGGGGGAAACGTTGCTTGATCACTATATGAGAGAGAGAGGGGGGTTTGTTTCTGTTCTAGAATTAACTTGGGAGGGGGGAAACGTTGCTTGATCACTATATGAGAGAGAGGGGGGGTTTCGTTTCTGTTAGAATTAACTTGGGAGGGGGGAAATGTTGCTTGATCACTATATGAGAGAGAGAGGGGGGGTTCATTTCTGTTCTAGAATTAACTTGGGAGGGGGGAAACGTTGCTTGATCACTATATGAGAGAGAGAGGGGTTTTTTGTTTCTGTTCGAGAATTAACTTGGGAGGGGTGGGGGGTGGGGGATGGTGTTTGATCACTATATGAGAGAGAGAGAGAGAGAGAGAAACGAAGTGGGGGTGGGTGTTCTAGAGTTAACTGCTTACAAGCAATTGGGGACTGGTTTACTATTTTGCACTTTCTTTGCTTCCCAGGAAAAAATAATAATTAAAAATTAGTAAGGTAAAGGTAAAGGTTTTCCTTGCTCGAAAGCCAGTCGTATCTGACTCTAGGGTTCAGTGCTCATCTCTGTTTCTAAGCCGAAGTTGTCTGCATCTGCAGACATTTCCGTGGTCCTGTGGCAGGCATGACTAGACACCGGAGCACACGGAACGCTGTTGCCTTCCCACCGAAGTGGTCCCTATTTATCTACTTGCAATTTCTTGTTTTCAACTGCTAGATTGCAGGAGCTGGGACAAAGATGGGAGCTAATTCCGTCCTGCAATACTCGGGAATCGAACTGCTGACCTTCTGCCTCCCAGTCAGCATCTTAGTCATTTAAGACACTGAGTAAACAAGAAAGAAAACAAAAGTCCCCCAAGAAGATGGGGAAAGGGTTCTTTAGCCCACACTGCTTTGTGCCCATTGCATCTACAATACCATCTAGCCATCTTATTTTTGGCCACCCCCTTCTTTTGTCCTCCACCTTTCCCAGCATCAAGGCCTTCTCAAGTGAATCCTCTCTTCTCATTTGATGTCCAAAGTACTTTAGCGTCATCTTTACTATTTGACCTTTAATGAGCAGTCAGGGTTGATTTCTTCTAGGCTCGACCTATTTCTAGCACCACATTTCAAAGGAATCTATTTTTCTGCGCTCAGCTTTCCTTATGGTGCAGCTCTCACACCCATACATTACCACCAGGAATACCATTGCTTTGACTATGCAATTTTTTGTTTGCAAGGTGATGCCTCTACTTTTAACTATGTTCCCCATAGCTTGTTTCCCAAGCATCAGTCACCTTTTTATTTCATGGCTGCAATCACCATCTGCAGAGATCTTTGATCCTAAGAAAGTAAAATCTGCCAGTTGTATCCAACTCTAGGGTGCAGTGCTCATCTCCATTTACAGCCAAAGAGCCAGTGCTGTCTGTGTTTGCAGATGTTTTTATGGCCATGTGGCAGGCATGACTAGAGCCCAGCAAGTCACATGGCTATATTTGGCCACGGCCACAGATTTGGCCACACCCACAGAGGGGTGTGACCAACATTTCCCTTATTTTCAAATCCAAAACTTGACAGGTATGGGTGTGGATGTTATGCCCATATCTCACCACTACTTCGGGAGCTGCACTGGTTACCAGTGTGCCTCCGGGTGCAATTCAAGGTACTGTTTTTGATCTTTAAAGCCCTGCATGGTAGTGGGCCAGGATACCTAAGAGACCGCATCGCCCTAAGGACATTGGTCCGTCCAACCAGAGCGGACCGGAGGTGCTCTCTTATTGTTCCATTGGCCAGAAGGGCTCACCTCTCTAGCACAAGGAGGAGGGCCTTCTCCGTGTTCGCACCGGTCCTCTGGAACCTCCTGCCAACAGAGTTACATCTCCAGACAGAATTGCTGCCCTTCAGAAAAGAACTCAAAACCTGGCTGGCAAGTCAAGTATGGGGTGTAGGTGGAAGGGTGACCTCCGTTGGGTGGCTAGTGTAGTAGAAACTCCTTCCCCCTTGGTCACCTCAGTCCCTGCACCCTATTTTTAGGGTGGGTGGGTAGTTTTAATCAGTTTTAAACATGCTGTTTTTATTTATGACTGTAAACCACCCTGAGTCGGCCTAGACCGAGTGGGTGGTATAGAAGTTGAACTAATAAATAAATAAATAAATAAATAAATAAATAAATAAATAAATAAATAAATAAATAAAATAAACTACTGAGTGCATTGGTGCATAGCACAATACAGGAAAACCTTGATATCAACACCAAATGATACTGAGAATGACAGTCTAACCTAGAGGAGGTCAACCTTGGTTCTCCAGCTGTTCTTGGATTTTAATTACCAGAAGCCTAAATCAGCACACCTGCTGATTAGGGCTTCTGGGAATTGAAGTCCAAGAACAGCTGGAGCACCAAGGTTGGTCACTTCTGATCTAACCCTTCTAGAAATGCACACCTTATTGATGATCTGCATGAGAGAGGTCCAGGTTTCAATTTTCCAAGATGGGAGTGGTCCTTCATAAACCGTATTCGAACTAATAAAAGTAGATGAGCTAACTCCATGTATAAATGGGGCTTCAGTGAATGTCAATGTGGAGCTGCAGAATAAACTATAACGCACAGATTGCAAGAGATTTAGATATCCAGGTGACATTCCCATCTGCAGAGGAATAGCGATGAGATTTGAAGATTGATTTGTAAGGCCAGGAATATGTATTTCTTATTTGTGTGCCTTTTCTATATCATATCTTTGATGCATCTAATATATGTGTATTGTTTTTATCTGTTTATATTTTGTGCTGTACCATACGATAAATAAAATAAAAAATCTGACCTATCTTGCAAAAAATCTAATCTGGCTCCAGATGATTTTATTAACTCTAATCCAGTTGCTAATATCCCATTTTGGACAAGGTTGTGGTGGTGGGTTGAGGGTGGTGACAAATCAGCTGAGGTTGTTCCTGGAAGACACAAAATACTTCGATCCATGTTAGTCTGGGTTCAGGCCTCACCATTGTACTGAGATAGTATTGGTTGCCATGCTGGATGACTTTCTAAGGGATTCTGACATGGAAAGATTCGTGTTGTTTTTCTTGGATCTCTCAGTGACCTTTGACACCGTCAATCATGGTATCCTCCTGGACAGGCTTGCCAGGGTGGATATTGGAGGCCAGGACTTAGGATGGCTCCGGTCCTTCCTGAAGGGGTGTGTCCAGAGGGTATAGCTCAGGGAGGAATTGTCCAATCCTTTGGTACAACTGTATGGGGTACTTCAAGGGTTGACTATCTCCCTGATGCTGTTTAACATCTATACATACCTGTCAACCACCCCGATTTGGCCGGGAAAAACCCGTAATTTGACGTCTATTGACATCATAACCCGCTCCCGCTGCCAAAATCCCGTAATTTGACAGTGGGGGAAAACACTTTCCGCGCATGTGCGGAAGCGCTATGCCGCTTGCGCAGCCCCTACGCAAGCGATGTAGCGCTTTTCGTGCATGCGTGGAAGGGGTAAAACCCTTCCACGCATGCGTGGAAACCGACCTGCGCACAAGTGATGTGCGCAGGTCCCGTTTTTGTGGAGCCGCGGGTTGACAGGTATGCATCTATATGAGGCTGCTGGGAGAGGTTATCAGGAGGTTTGGGGTCTGCTATCACTAGTATGCAGATGATCTGGACTCTGGAGAAGTGCCTGGAGGCAGTCATGACATGAATGGAGGAAAGTAGAATCTGAATAAGATGGAGGCCATGCTGGTTAGAGCCAACCAGTCTCCGGTTGAGAGGATTTCCTTTTTTTATTAAGTTTTTATTCAAAATTAATATACAACAATACATACACGCAAAGAAAACACATGGAAAAACTAATAATAATATATAACAAACCTCAACAACATTAGAAAGTACAAAAATATTGGTAGAGATACCTGTAAATCTTTAAAACTAGCTATATAATTGAAATATATTAGTTCATCTTTAACACTTTTATAGTTGTGTAATATTCATATATAATACTTTTTAATTGTTGCAATCTTATCCATCTATAATCAATCACTCAATAACTCTATCAATATTATAATAGTTATTACATTTTGTAGCAACAAATAATACCCAGGTGATATTTACATTTGTCAAGGAAGCTGAAAATATTTGTAATTATACATTTGATTTCCAGAAAGTTAATTGGTCAGTTGCTGGCGCACATTCGTTTCTTTTCTCTATTGCATATTCTATAAAGGCTTTCCAAATTGCAAAAAAAAAAATTCTCTTCAACAATTCCTCTTTTTAAATTAATTTCCCAAGTTAATTTATCATTTAAGGCCATTGCCCACCTCTTTATACCATTTCTTAATTACAGGGGCATTTTCGCCTTTCCATTTCCGAGCTATACACTGCCTTGCAGTAGATATAATGATTGAAACAAGATCTTTCCTCTATATATCAAAATTTAAATATTCTACATCAGTTAACAGTGCTACGCGCGCCTTTAAATTGAATTTAACATCAATCAGGGCAGTGGCGGCTTAGAGGCTACAGTGCTGAGATTGGTGGCGTTCGAAGGTTGGTGGTTCGAGGCCCATGCGCCATGCGACGGAGTCTGTCCCAGCTCTTGAGAGGATTTCCTTTAATCTTGGGGCATCACTATCCTATATAAAGGCTTCCATCGCCGGCTCCCTCCCCCCACCCCGCCCGGTGGGGGAGGTAGGAGCACAGCTGACTGGCATTGATGCGGCGGGACTTTTAAAAACTGCGCCGCCAGCACCACCGGAGCCATGCTTCCATCGCCGGCTCCCTCCCCCCACCCTGCCCGGCGGGGGAGGTAGGAGCACAGCTGACTGGCATTGATGCGGCGGGACTTTTAAAAACTGCGCCGCCAGCACCACCAGAGCCACGCTTCCATCGCCGGCTTCCTCCCCCCACCCCGCCCGGCGGGGGAGGTAGGAGCACAGCTGACTGGCATTGATGCGGCGGGACTTTTAAAATCTGCGCCGCCAGCACCACCGGAGCCACGCTTCCATCGCCAGCTCCCTCCCCCCACCCCGCCCGGCGGGGGAGGTAGGAACACAGCTGACTGACATTGATGCGGCGGGACTTTTAAAAACCGCTTCTACCAGAGTAGCCAATACTGCCTGGCCTTGGGGCTGGATCGTCCTCTTCTTTGGCTCTGTTAGAACATGTGAGCAATGGGGCTATGTTTTGGGGACATTGGTAGCCGAGGGGTTGCGTAGTTGATTTTGTTGTGTTGGAGCTTGAATGTTTATTGCATATTTTACTGTTTAAATTACTGTATTGTATCTGTATTTCTAACATTGTATTTCATGCTCTGTGATTTTGCTTTTGTAATGCTTTGTTTACTGTGATATTGATTTTTGATACTTTATTGCGATGTTGTTATGATGATATTGATATGTTGTATTTTTTGTGATATTTTTGTGATATTTTTATACTGTAACTTGTAAATTGTACTTTGTAAACCGCATTGAGTCTCCCATTGGGCAGAGAACTGCGGTATATAACTTTAATAAATAATAAATAAATAAATAAATAAATAAGATTGTTTGCAATCTGGGCATGCAGCTAGACCAGTCCTTGGCATTGGAAGAACAGGCATTATCTGTGGTCAAGTCTGCTTTTTCCCATTTGTGATGTATAGCCCAGCTCTGCTCACTCCTGGGCAGGAAGTCTCTGATAGCATTGAGACTTGTGAGCAGGGCGGCTATAGAAATATGAGAATTAAATTAAATTAAATTAAATTAAATTAAATTAAATTAAATTAAATTAAATTAAATTAAATTAAATTGATTTATGCACTAGTAATCTCCAAAATCGACTGTTGTATTGCTCTCTGTGTGAGGCTTCCCTTGAGACTGATATGGAAACTCCAGCAGGTGCAACTGCAGCAGCCAGACTGGTTGTTGGTATTGATTGTTTTGATCATACCACTCTGCTCTTGGCTGGTCTACATTGGTTACTCATTGCATTCTGTGCCAGGTTCAAGGTGCTGGTTTTAACCTATAAAGCTCTAAATGGTTTGAGACCACGTTATCTACAGGAGTGCACCATCCTCAAAGAACACCCAGAACACTCAGTTGAATACGTTAAGGGTGGTCATACATAGAGAGGTAAAAAAGTGGTCACCTGATCCAGAGCTTTCTCTGCCATAGCCCTCTCCCTGTGGAACAAGATGCCAGCAGAAATTAGAGCTCCTCCATCATTGCTGGCATTCAGAAAACCATTGAAGACCTACTTGTTCCAACAGGCTTTTCCCTGAATGTTATTGATTACCACTATGGACTGCAAAGTTCTTACTCTGTTATTGTTTGTAGCATAGCATTGTTAATTATGTATTTTCCTGATGCTTGAGGTGAGATGAGGTGGGGATAATTTGGGGCATCTTGTTATCATACTATATTTGATTGTTTATATGTTTTTGATGTACTGTATCAACCTCTTGTTCTTAACTGCTTGTAAGCCACCGAGAGTGGTCTTATTGCCAGATGGGTGGGATATAAATGTGATTAAACAAACAAACAATTCTGGAGGACAGATCCATCATGGAGTTAGTTTTGCAAATGTATAGATGTGAAGCAAGGAGAAACAGCAACCTCTTCCTATAAAATGTAATGTCGGACCATTAGAAACCAACCTTTCATCCAGATTAATGCTAATCAGAGTCCACTGATTGGCTGTCAGCAATGCTTTCATTACCAGAACCCACTCAAAATCAAATAGAATGCCAGGAGTGCCAAACAAAGACACTGTCATTTTTGGCAGCCCTTCAGAGCAAGAATGTGTGATTGTGAGTGCATTTAATGATACTAGAGAGGGCTTATGTTCGTATTTATGGGAGAACAGTGGGAATATGGCTTTTCTACAGAAGATTAGACACCAGAAATTTCCCTCCCTCAGCATTATGGTTTAAAAATCTTGCTTCATGACTCTGTTCCTAATTTGGGCTTATTATATTTAGAGTTCCAGTTGCATGCATCTTTTCTGGGATTTAAAGACAATGAAGAAAGAAAGAAAGAAGCAAACAGAGAAGGTTCTGGGTTTGAGTAGAGAGCAGACAAGCAGGAAACAGTTTAGTCTTAAAAAACCACAGAAGATCTAGGTCTGGAACTGGGGAGATTTTGAAAGGAGAAAAAAGGAGGGAAATGGTTAAGGAGCATATCTTCTTGCTGGCATCCCATATTCCAGGAATGGGCAACCGGGGCCCTACAGATGGTCACTATGGCAATTTATCTAATCTTATATCATTGGCTGGATTTGAAAAAACAACAACAACAACAACAACAGTCCTGTTGTTCATTATAACATTGGAGGATTAATGTAATGATATTTGCTACAGCATTGGCAGAATAACTTGCTTCCTTATTTATTGTTGAGCTTATTACCTTATGATTTTTAGGGGGGAAACTTTAGAATTGATCAGAGAATGGCATAACGTTTGAAAATGTCTTTAAAAATGCATTCAGAGAAGGGCATAATATTCTTCAAAATGTCTTTAAAAATGCAATAAAGTTCTCTTAAAATCAACATATGAATCTAACAAGAAAACATGATTTATTATGCCAGTAAAATAATTTCACTTTTATTTACAACATTTATTTGAAACTCAGTTTTGTTATAATCTCTTATAAATTTCTAAACCCCTCCTCCCCAAATAGCTATGTATAGTTAGCCATGGGGTTTTCTGTACCAGCTCTTTTGGAGTGGGTTGGTATGGGCTGAATAGGGTCATGTGTTTGATAGAGTTTGATATGTTGTTTGACATGATCTTCACATCCAAATGAAAGCGCGGCGCCAAAATGGCCGCCGCGCTCTTTGCGGGCCCCCCCACCCGGACTCAGACATCCGGGTGAGTTAGGGGGCGTGGCCACCCCTCTATAAAAGGGGTGGGTGGCCACGAGGCAGCCGAGCTGCCATTTTAAAAAGAGCGGCGGAGAGGAGAAGTTTTCTCCGTCGCTGTTTATTTCCCCCTTGGTCCTTCCCGGCTGGGAAGGAAGGATTTCGCACGGAGCCTTGGCTTGCTGGCTCCTCTGTGCCTTTTTGTGCTCTTTGATCCCTGGAAAGGGATCCTGCTCCTTCCGACATGCCTCCCAAACGGAGGGCCTCGGCGATGAAGCCACGGCCCACGGGGAGGACTTTTGGCCCTGCGCAACGTGGGGGCCAGCCCTCGGGTCGGAGGACCAGGGCTGCGCCCACGCGCCAAGGCTCTACCCCCACCGATACCAGTGGGGCGATGCAGGCTGCTTGGCCCTCGGCCGGTCAGCCATCGGCTGGCCCTTCTGGGACTTTGGCCCTCGGCCCTCAGATACTGGCCATGGGCCCGGGCAGCAGGGGTGGGTCCGGTGCTGGGGCACAGCACGTTCCACCTCTGGCCCCTCATGGGCCGGAGTTTTGGGCATGGCCCTATGCGGGCCCGGGCTCTCGTACCAGGGTTCCTGGTCCAATGCCTGGTGGGCCATCCGGCCCACCCGGCCCACTTTATACTGGGGGATCTGTGGCAGTCGATGCATTGCTAACGCGTTTAGCGGTGCTCGAGGCATCCTTAGGGATGGCACACAACCCCGTGCCTGGTGGCCCTTCATTTGCTGCGGGGGCACCTTTGGGTCCTCCGCCTACCTCAATGGCCGCCACACTACAGCAAGCGGCTAGCCGGGTTGAGCTGCTGGAGACGCTCCGGCCTACCCCGGCCGGTGTCTTGCAGCTCCCTGTTCGGCCAGAGCTACAGCAGGAGAGTGGTCAGGTGCGGCCCCAGAGCTCGATTCCGGTCACGAGCTCCGACGCTCGCCGTGGGCCGGAACCCCTAGTGGGGGTGGCTCACGGGGGTGCAACTAGTGAGTATCAGGTTCAAGTTAATTCACCCACACCACAGTCCACTTCCAATGGTGGGGTTCAGTGGCCATGGCCTCGTAATGTCGAGGCGAGTGGGCATCAGTTGCCACCTTATCCCAGTGCCCCTTGGTTCCATACTGGTGCAATGTTGGGGGTGGGGGTTTCCGCCCCCGGGCCAGTGCCGGGCATCGCAGGGACTGTCCAGGTTCCTCTGCGTATGCCCCGGGTACCTAATGTGCCGGTGATGGCTTTGCCGACGGCTGGTTATTCGTTGCCCCTTGGTGATCATTTGTCCCAGGTCACGAGGGAAAAGATTTGGCGGGGGGAGCATGTGGATATATTCTCCCTATTGAACCGTGAGCCCACTAAGGAGCAGAGAGAGGGACAGGATGACAAAGACAAAGAGCTGTCCCGCCGTCGTAAGCCACCACGCACCTGGGCCAACTGGTTGCCCGCATATCTTATTTATATGGCGGTGTATCTCAGGGCCCGGCCAGACCTGGCCATTCCTATGGTCCAATATTTGGACAATATTTACAGGGCGATGGTGGATTTTCCTGGCCCATCGTGGTTGGCTTACGATGAGGAATTCAGAATGAGGGTGCCATTGCACCCAGAGATGAGATGGGATGAGCCCTGTCAGAAATTGTGGCTATTGTACATGACCCCCACGCGTCCGGCGCCTGGGGATAGGTACCATTGTGGCCATGCCATTCAGCGAGCTGCTCCAATGCAGGCTTCCCGCCAGCTGGCGGGGCAGGGGGTTCCAGCCCGCTTGCTGTGTTGGAGCTTCTCGGCCAGCGGTGTGTGCAATAAGCGGCAGTGCCGATACAAACATGTGGGGCTTTCGAATCCCGTTCAAGGGAGTGCGGGGAGCCCAAGATGCACCCAATTTACTATCCCTGAAAGGTAGAGAGGAGGTGGCTGCCCTGAGTATTGCTAAGGAGGTTGGGGCTAAGAGGGTGGCAGGCCCCTTTTCTGCGCCACCCTTTCCCAACCTGAAGGTCTCCCCTCTGGGGTTGGTACCCAAGAAGGCCCCGGGAGAATTTCGTTTAATCCACCATTTATCGTACCCGGCGGGTTATTCTGTCAATAATGCTATCCCTGATGACCTTTGTTCGGTCAGGTATACGTCCTTTGACCAAGCCCTACGGATGGTGCGCTCTTGTGGTCCGGGTGCCCTCCTGGCAAAATGTGACATCAAATCGGCATTCCGATTGTTGCCAGTGCACCCTGAGGACTTTGAGCTATTGGATTTTAGATTCCAAGGGAAGTTCTATGTAGATAAGGCCATGCCTTTTGGCTGCTCTATATCCTGTTCAGCATTTGAACGTTTTAGCACCTTCCTTCAGTGGGCCTTTGTTCGCAGGTCCGGGTCTCGGTCTGTAGCCCATTACCTCGATAACTTTTTGTTTGGGGGTGAACGGGGCTTGGACACGTGCACGCATCTCCTCACCCCATTTCAGAAGCTAATGCAGGAACTGGGTGTCCCTTTAGCGCCCAAAAAGACCGAGGGCCCATTCACTACCCTCACATTTCTGGGTATTGAAATTGACACGGTCGCACAGGCATCCCGGTTACCCATTGACAAGGTTACCCGGATCTCTGCGATGATTTTGGCCTTGCTGGCCAAACGTAAGGTGTCACTTAGGGAGCTCCAGGTACTGCATGGCCATCTTAACTTTGCCTGCAGGGTGGTTACGCCTGGCAGGGCATTTGCTCGGCGCCTGTGCGATGCCATGTCTGGCCTGACAAGGCGCCATCATAGGGTCCGACTAACCAGGGGCATGCGGGCTGACCTTTTGGTTTGGCTCTCATTCCTGCGGGACTTCAACGGGGTATCCTTTTGGAGGTCCGACCTTTTAGTTTCACCTAGGTTTCAAGTGCAGTCGGATGCCTCCGGCTCCCTGGGATATGGGATTTACTTCCAGGGGAGGTGGGCTTATGGCCAATGGCCTCCGGAATGGTGGGGCACGGATCGCCTCCGCGATCTTACATTTCTTGAGTTTTTTCCAATCCTGGGAGCTTTGATGCTGTGGGGCAAGGAGAGGGCCGACTCAGTGGTCCATTTTTGGTGTGACAATGCTGCAGTAGTGCACATTGTCAATGCTCAGACATCTAAATCACCAAGGGTGATGGCTTTAGTTCGCCAATTTGTATTACGTAGCCTACGCCTCAACGTGCTTTTCAGGGCCAGACATGTACCAGGCATTGATAATGATATTGCTGATGCTTTATCCCGCCTGCAGATCCCCCGGTTCCACGCCTTGGCTCCGGACGCAGAGGAATTCCCCTCGCCACTTCCGGCCGAGATTTGGACATTTGGCGAGGAGAGGTGAACCGGGCGATTGGCATGTCCTTGGCGCCCCGCACGCGTAGGCGTATCATCATGCTTTTGTTCAATTTAATAGCTTCCGTGTGCAACTTCAGTTGCCAGAGGTGTGGCCCATTCCAGTGGAACAGGTTTTACAATTCATGGTTCATTTACACAGTCAGGGCCTCGCTCCCCGCACTATAGCATCAAGGCTGTCAGCATTGGCATTTATTGCCAAGGTGGGGGTTTTTGCTGACAGCAGGAACGATTTTCGCATACGGCATGTTTTGGAGGGGTGGACACGGGAACGTGGCTGCCGCCCGGACACTCAGCACCCAATTTCCCCAGGGGTGCTCGCACACCTTGCACGAGGCTGGCCTAACCTATGTTTTGACAGGTATGAGGCAGCTCTTTTTCATGTGGCTACCACGGTGGCCTTCTTTCGAGCGCTCCGCATCAGTGAGTGGGTGCCAGAGTTGGTACCATCTGTGTAAGGCGGATGTGTCTCGTAGGGCACTGGAACTCGACAATGTCTCTGTCACTCATGAGTGGGCTCAAGTGGGGATACGGTCTTCACAGGTTGTTCAGCACGGCGTAGGCAGTGGAGTCAGACTGCTACGAAATTTTATTGGAGACATCTGTCCGGTTGGTGCCCTACATGAATTTCGACAGCGCCTGCTGCGCGCCCCAGCCTGTTTTTCTGCCACCAGGATAGGTCTACCCTTGCCGAAGTAATGTTACTAAGGGCGACCGGTGCCGCGCTTCGCAGTGTGGGGGCCCGTTTTGGCACCCATTTATTTGGCGTCGCATTGATCGTGGCTACGTTTGGAGTACTCGGAGGCGGACATGCGTGTACGCGCAATTTCTTATATGTACGTGCCCTCATTGTACGAGTACCTAGTTATGTCCTTAACCTCTTCTCCTCTTTTACAGATCCTGTGTGTCTCTACACACTGGTGGCAGTGGGGCTGGTGGGCCGCAGCTATGTACACTGGGCAGCAGTATATGCTGCGGCGACAGGGAGTGGATCCCGACTTGGGCT
Organism: Bradypodion pumilum; assembly: GCA_035047305.1. Taxonomy (NCBI): domain Eukaryota; kingdom Metazoa; phylum Chordata; class Lepidosauria; order Squamata; family Chamaeleonidae; genus Bradypodion; species Bradypodion pumilum. The sequence goes on along the minus strand of JAWDJD010000001.1, from coordinate 112,831,076 downwards.
GTGTGCATCCGCACGTATGCGATGGTATGGTATGCGCGGCACAAGGGGGCGGGAACTGTTGTCATTCCTGATGTCCGTAGGGGATGCTGGACCGCCCGATGTTCTTAATAGGCACCTCGGCGGCAACGATCTTATACGGATCACTGCTGCTACTAAACTGTCGAGGAGCTGTGACCTGGCGTTTTATATCATGTGTGGCTTACACACAGTCGCTATGGTCTAACGTCGTGCCGAGACACCAATTTAGGGGAGACGTGGATCTCTGTGGTTCGGACTGTTCCGGCAGTCAGTGGACAGGGCTCTTGCTCAGTCCCTTGCTCGAGCATGCCTGGGAGACAGCCATTGGAACCTGAGGATAGGCTTACAAAAATTTGCCGGTAGGCAGGGGAAGGGGTCCACCTGTCGGCTGGAGGTATGTACCTCGTCTGGGTGTGGTGCAAGCAGGCCTGGCGACCGAGCTGATGGTCTTGGGGGGGGGGCGGTGAGTCATCATGGACGCTTCCCCATGTGGTGGGTAGCACTGGTAAGGTAAAGATTTATGACCCATAGGTATCCGGCAGGTTCGCAATTGACTGGCCAACATTTAGACAGGTACAGGTGTAATAACGTTGACCGGTCAACGACGAACCAGGCAAGGGGTGATGGCACGAGCTTTTCAGCATGCATCACCCCGTGATTTGACGGATACACGTCAGAGGGTGGGGTCAGTAGATAGTTTATTGACTACGGTCAACAATTTGTTTGTGTCAACAAACAAATTGATACAAAATGGATACATTGTAGCCAATTGCCGTTGGCAATTTTGGGAGGAACCTTACCAGTGTTACTGCGGCCTGCTTGCCTTAAAGAATTATAATTGGATGAGTACCAATTGAAAGTTATAATTCGGACTAGGGCATTATTCAATAAAAGTGGCCCAATGCCTTTATTGATATACCGGTGTCTGAGTCTTTCTTTGGGGGGTGCGCCTGCAATGACATACAGTAAAACCTCATACAAAGTCCGATTCGCACAACATCGAATTCATACAACATTGCCTAATTCCTTGAAAAAAGTTGCCTCATACAAAGTCGCTGCGACTTTGTATGAGGCATTGGGGTTTCTCCCAGGTTGCGTTGTGCCTGGGCAGTATAAAAGGCAGGACGCATGCATGCATTGCTCTTGTGGGTTATGCACAAGGCGAAGAGTGTTTAGGAGTGGTTTTGAGCGTGATTTTGGATTTTGACATGTTTTTGTAATGTATTTAGCCTTTAGACAATGATTTCTTAAAGTTCTGTCAGTTTCCTGTCTGTTTCCTTGACTTTGCCATGACGTCTGTGCTGTTACAGCACAATGTATCTCTATGGAAATGACGTTGTATGAGGCATCGTGGCAAGGATTTGGACATTGTATGAGGCATTGTGGCTAGGATTTTGCATGCCTCATACAAAGTCCAAATCCATATCGAGTCCAAACTTGTGGAACCAAGTTTGGACGTTGTATGAGGTATCACTGTACTAGGTCTCTATTTAATCCAGCATTTTTCTTGTCAATGAGGTGGTTTAAGAAGAGAGTCACTTCAGGATATTGGCAAATTAAACACTTCCTCTGCTTCTTCAAGGGGGACAGAGGAAGGGGGGAAAAGGGTAGCCCATTTAAGTAGGGTAGCCCATATTCAGTGCATCACATATAATAATACTTTAAAATAACTTCCTTCCAGAAGTGAGATGGAACTTGAGAGGACAATAAAGAGCATGTTTTCTTGTTTATCTTTTTTGACGTCTCTTAAAGGGCCAGCAGTAGATTAAGCTGTTCTCCAGTTATCACTTGGAGAATCTGCATAGCCCTAATAGAGTCTGAAATGGAGCCTTGTCATTTGAAGGGTCACTTTGGTTTGTTTCCAATTGCACACACTAGAAACAAACAAAAAAGTAAATGCCCCTAACAGAAAGCCAGCAAAGTTTGGGTGAAAAATTGGAAAAAAAGGATTCAGCCAACTCATCCTCACAATCTGATTACCAAATTCACTGCCTGAATACCAAAGCCAAAGTTAGTACAAGGAACAACACCATCAGGAAACTCACAAACTATAAATGGAAAACTCAGCCATCCACGCTACATACATCACCTTTGGCCCTGAGCAGCAGAATATGGTGCCACAATATGGGAGCAAAACAAGTTGACATCACTGTTAACAAAGCCATGTGTATAGTGACAGGATGCCTCAAACCTACACCAGTTGAGAAAATATACCCTCTTGTTGGTATTGCTCCACCCAAAATAAGGACAGAAGTAGCAGGGGACGCTGAAAATACTAAGCAAGAGAATGCTCTTCGACATTCTCTGAATGGATATGAGCCTCAAGTCTGCCGGCTCAGATCCAGGAAGAGTTTTATGGCAAGAATAAATATTCTTGAGAGTACACAAGGGCAAAACCAAATTAGAAGATGGAGGAAGAAGCTCACTGGTCAAGGAACAACATTAAAGGAGGATATAGTTGAGGAACTCAACCTCTCCCACATCATTTAGAGCAAGGGTCCTTTAGTGTAAGACAATGAAAGACAGCCGAAGGGTTGGCTTAACACAGGTTTATTGCATGATGATCCGGAGGAACATGTGGTAATGGCGGATGAGTGGCTCAATATATACAGCTGGCTATACATTTGAATGTGGCTCGTCGACAGACTATTGGTTGCTGCCTGTGTGACGTCGTAGGGGGTCACGCCCTTCTTGACCAGGTGAAGAGGTGGCGGGGAATCTTCCCGTGCAGCTGAACCAGGTGAATATGATCCATGAGAGCTGGACGCTCGCTACTGCCCTCTGGTGGTCACTAGCTCGCGTCCCCTTATTAGGTTTACATTGATACAGCTGATGGTTATAATGTTGCACACAGAAAGGTTACATTGATAACACATGGCAAAGGTACATTGTTAAAGGCACAGCTTTACAGAACACAACATCCCTCCCCCCTAGGATGAGACGAAGTCTCTCAGCCAAGATGGCTTGTTGCATGTGCATTTGGGCAGTGAAGAGGGTTGCCCCCCCCGGGGGCGTTATTGCTTCTTTGTTCCCTGGTCCCTTGTCCTGAAATGGGAGAGGGAGACTTGTTAGTGGCTTGCCGCTGTCTGGCGGCCTTAGGGGAAGGGAAAAACTCCATTGTGGGCAGACCGGGGGCACTCGGGGCTAACGAAAAACCCCTCTTCTCGCTTGGACGGGTGGGGGACCACTCCGAAAAAACCCCCCAGCTCTGAAAATCAAAATCTAACTTGGTAGGGGCATCCACATTTGTGGGAACCTTCCGCGAGATATGTATGGGGTCGGGTTCCTCCTCCTCGGAAAGATCCCCGAGGGTATCTATGAGGATATCCTCCTCCCCCCTTGGTGGGGGCCCGCGGTCCCCCTTCCCTCCCCCTTCGGCTGAACGGGTGGGGGAGAACCCTAACGCTGACTTATTCCCTGCTTGATCTGTGCCCTGCTCATCGGAGACCCTGCGTCGGAGCTGGTCCGCGTGCCGCCTCCACAGGAGCCCTGTGCTGGTTTCCACGCGGTACGACACGGGGCCGGTTTGCTCCACAACTACGCCCGGTACCCAGGCTGGGCCCGTGCTGGCGTAATTCCGGCAATGCACGGGGGCGCCTACACTGAAACTCTTTGTAGCCTCTAGCCCGATGTTCCTTCCTTTGTCCTCTACCCTCGTGGGGTCTAGCCTAGTAAGGATGGTGGTCAGCTTCCTGCGCATTAAGAGCTCTGCGGGGGAGTATCCTGACGCCAATGGGGTCACCCTGTACCCTAGCAGAAACTGACACACTTGTAGGTTCAGATCCCCTGGGCCCATGCGCCGCAACGCGTCCTTCGTGGTGCGGACGAGGCGCTCTACTTGGCCATTGGTGGCCGGGTGAAACGGGGCGGAGGTGATATGCCGAACGGCGTTGATCTCCATGAATGCCTTAAACTCGGAGGACGTGAAGCAACTAGCGTTGTCGCTAATTAACGTGTCGGGTATGCCGAACGTGGAGAAGAGCCTCCGCAAATGCCTAATGGTCTGGGCCGAGGAGGTGCTCGTGACTGGAATAACTTCCAACCATTTGGAGAAAGCGTCCACTACAAGAAGGAACAGGGTGCCTCTGAACGGGCCCGCAAAATCAACGTGCACCCGGGACCACGGCCCCTTAGCCGCGTCCCATTCCCTGTGGGGAAGGCGGGCCTCCTCTGGTCTGGAGCATTGGCAACGCTCACAAGTGCCGACCATGTGCTCGATGTCGGCGTCCAGCTGGGGCCACCAGAAGTAACTCCGGGCCAGCGCCTTGGATCGCACGATGCCGGGGTGGCTGACGTGAAGCAGTTTGAGCACCTGCGGCCGAAGGGAAGTGGGAATCACCACCCGCTGCCCCCACAAGAGACACCCCCTCTCTAGGGACAGTTCTAGCTTTTTTCTGAAAAATGGAGCGAACTCCTCCGCTGGGGAGGACGCGGGCCACCCTTTCTGCAGCCAGGAGCTTACTGCCGCTAACGTTTTGTCCTTCTCTGTCGCTTTGGCAATGTCGGCGGGCACTACGGGGGGCGAATCCAGCACCTCTATCATGAGAACCTGATGGTCCCGCTCCCCCTTGCTCACCTGGCTGGGCGTTAGGGGAAGGGGAGACCTAGATAGAGCGTCCGCATGGCTGATCTCTCTCCCGGGCCGGTAGACCAACGCGTGCTGATACGCGTTGAGAAAAATGGCCCACCTGAGCATCCTCGGGGACAGGATCTGTGGGGTGGGCTTATCTGCGGTAAAGATGCCTAGCAGGGGCTTGTGGTCCGTTACGATTGTGAAGGGGCGGCCGTACAGAAAATCGTGAAATTTTTTCGTCCCCGCGACTATTGCTAGTGCCTCCCTGTCCGTCTGTGCGTAGTTTCTCTCTGCTTGGGACAGGGACCTGGAGTAAAATGCTATCGGGGCCTCCCTTCCATTTTCCAACACGTGGCACAGCACTGCCTCCACCCCCACTGGAGATGCATCACAGGTCAGGACTACTGGGCGTTTGGGGTCGAAGTGGGTCAGTATGGCGTCGGACGCCAGGAGGCTTTTTAGCTCACTAAATGCCCTTTCTTGGTCATCGCCCCACTTCCATGCCTGCTCTTTCTTTAGCAGTTTGTGTAGCGGTTCAGCCACCGCAGCCTTTTGGGGGAGGAAGGAGTGGTAAAAGTTGAGCAGCCCTAGGAACGACTGCAACTCGGGCTTGGAGGTGGGGCGGGGGGCTTTCTTAATGGCTGCCACCTTGGACTTGGATGGTTTTATTCCCTCAGGAGTCACACAAAACCCTAGGAACTCAACCTCGGTTGTGAAGAAGACGCATTTGTCCTTTCGCAGTCTCAGCCCCGCCTTTTCGAATATTGTCAGGACCTTCCCCAACCTCTTGGCCAATTCAGCCCGACTCCCCCCGTTATTGACACGTCATCAAAATAAGGCAACACCCCCTCCAGTCCCTTCAGGAGGCGTTCCACGAGTGACTGGAAAATTCCTGGCGCCGAATTCACGCCGAATTGGAGGCGCGTCACCTGGAACGCCCCCTTATGGGTGACTATGGTCTGTGCAGCAGCTGCGGCAGGGGATACCGTAAGCTGCTGGTAGGCCTGTGCTAAGTCGAGCTTAGCGAAACACTTTCCCCCGTGTAACCTGGCCAGCAGATGGCTGACTACCGGCACCGGATATGCATTCGGGCGGATCGCCTTGTTGATGGTGCACTTGTAGTCGGCGCATATGCGGACCTCCCCATTGGCCTTTAGTGCGGTTACAATTGGAGTTTCCCACTCCGCAGAATCTACAGGAACAAGGATCCCCTGACCCACCAATTTGTCCAGTTCCACCTCTATCTTGTCCTTGAGTGCGAACGGCACCCGGCGTGGTTTTAGGCGAATTGGGCGGACCTCCGGGTCCAGGTCGAAAGTCACTGGGGGCCCCTTGAATTTCCCCAGTCCTTTTTTGAAGACTTCGGGGTGCGCCTCGCAACCTCCTGAATTGGATCAGTCCCAACGGCGTGCATCCCAACGGCGTGCACCCCCCCAATAAACAACCCCAGGGGCTGGAACCATTGAGTTCCGAGGAGGCTGCAATCTCCTCCCTTGAGCACGACTAGGGGAAGGGACGCGGCGTGCTCCTTGAATTTGACCTGAAATTCTCCAACCCCCAACACTGGAATACTGTTCCCTTGCACGTCCCGTAGTGTGGACCTCAATGCTTTGAGCTTGGGCTGCTTGTGGGGGGCAATTCCCAAAAACTCCCTCTGGGAAATGATTGAATATGAGGACCCCGAGTCAATTTCCATCCTAATGGGGACTCCTTGGACTAGTACCTCAACAAAGTAGCGGGGGTGTCCTGTAGACACGCTGAACACTGGAGCGTCGTCCTCGCTGCCGTCGGAGACGCGGCCCATGCCGTCCTGCTTCCGCGTGGCCTGGGCGCCGTCCTTGGGTCTCGTTGGGCGGTCTTGTCCCGCGGAACGGTCTGCGGAGCTCCTCCGGGTCTCGCGCTTCTTCCTGCACACCTTGGCGATGTGCCCGCGGCGGCCGCAGTTATGGCACTCGGCCTTCCGGAAGGGGCATTTCACGCGGTCGTGGGCCGCTCCACAGCCGTCGCATCGCCGGCTCTCCTTCCGGACCCTCCGGACGTCCTCGTCGTCGCTGCTCTCTGTGGACGACCTCGAAGTTCGCCGGGCCGCCTGTACCGGAGCCTCTGCCTTGCTCGACCTTGGCCGCCAGTCCTGAAGTTCTTGGACCCCGGCCTTCGTAGCTTCTGCGGCCTGGGCCGCTCTGACGACCTCCTGCAACGTGGGAGGCGGCTCTTGGTTCATTAATGTGCGCTGGGTCTCGGCGTCGTTCAGGCCGCACAGCACACAGTCCCGGAGGGTGATTTCGGCATTCTCCCATTTGCACGGGCCGGCCGCCAGCCGCAGGGCCGCCACGAATGCGGCGACCGTCTCCCCGGGCGCTTGGACTCGCCTCCAGAACGCACTCCGAGCGGGAAACATCGCCGTGGCGGGCCGGACGTGCTCACACAGCATCTGCATGAGTTCCTTGGCCTTGAATTCGCTCACCCTCCTCGGTGCAATCAGGTCCACCAAGGTCCTTTTTGTTTCTTGTCCGAGCATCCTGGTGAAGATGGCCCTTTTCTTTGCCTCTTCCGTGACTTCGGACTCGATCAGTGCGGCCTGGAAGTCCATCTCGAAGATCTCCCAGTCGCCCGGTTTCCTGATTTCGAAACCGGCGCATGTCTTGGTCCCGTGGGCTGCCATATCCCATCCTCGTCGCCAATTTAGTGTAAGGGACCAAAGACAATGAAACAGCCGAAGGGTTGGCTTAACACAGGTTTATTGCATGATGATCCGGAGGAACATGTGGTAATGGCGGATGAGTGGCTCAATATATACAGCTGGCTATACATTTGAATGTGGCTCGTCGACAGACTATTGGTTGCTGCCTGCGTGACGTCGTAGGGGGTCACGCCCTTCTTGACCAGGTGAAGAGGTGGCGGGGAATCTTCCCGCGCAGCTGAACCAGGTGAATATGATCCATGAGAGCTGGACGCTCGCTACTGCCCTCTGGTGGTCACTAGCTCGCGTCCCCTTATTAGGTTTACATTGATACAGCTGATGGTTATAATGTTGCACACAGAAAGGTTACATTGATAACACATGGCAAAGGTACATTGTTAAAGGCACAGCTTTACAGAACACAACAGGTCCTGAACCACTGTCCTGAACCAGGCCGTGGGGGTGGGTGGAACTGGGAGACCTGATGGCAAAATGAAGGCACCTTTTGGAGAGTTCATTCTGCAGTTTCCTTCCCCTGACCTAGTGTGAGAAAGAGTACCAGGGTACGCCCGATTGTGGTTCAAAAATACCACTACCTTTGAGGAGTGGTTTTTTTGTGTGTGTACTCCGGGTACACAGTAATCTGCTGATTACTGCCAGAAAACATGCACTCATGAGGAGTTAAGCTTGACTAATGACAAAGCCAAGAAAGTGGCTTCATTTTGACAGTCCAGGGTTTGATTGGGACATGAAAGAAAGAATATCCTTACAGGCAGTATGGCTATATGTCTGTCTGACTGTACCTTAAATTACTTATAACTCATGCTATGTGTTGGATTAAATTGTCTGGGACTAATGGCCATTGTAGGTAAAACCTCATTACCTTTCCATTTCTTGAAGCTGGTTTGTTTTTCATAATTTCCACCTTTTTAAAGGGGAATTTGGTCTGTATTTGGTTTTCAAAGCAGGAACTAAGCCTCAATAAGAAAAAGAAGATAGATTAATAGAGTATTCTGAGCAAATGTATCAATTTCTCACTTCTTCATATTCAGCAGTCCATTATGGAGAGGTTCATGGTCTCCTTGTGTGCCAGAAAGGCATTAGATGTTATGAATCTGTCAGAAAAGTAAACATTGCTGAAGACACAGGAATTACAATTAAGTTTTTAAAGAATTAAGAAATCCAAGGCATCTGCTTGAGTGGATGACTGTTATGTATGTATGTATGCATGTTCATTATACTGTAAAGGCAAGAATGTAACCACTCCAGATACAAACGATACCAGCTGTAAAGGAACGCGAGCAGACAGCCCATAGAGGGCAGCTGCGAGCGTTCAGCCTCACATGGTTCACATTGCTCAATCACGGACAGCCGCGGGAAAACCTTCCCCGCATTCAGCAGCTGAAGAAAGAGGCGTGCCTGGGCGAGGCCACGCCGGTAGCAGCCAATGAGCTACCGTGCTACAAGATTCAAATGTAGAGAGCTACCGTATATATTGAGTTGTATCACCGCCATTACCTCATGCTTCACTGGAACCTCATGCAATAAACCTGCGTTAAACCAACCTCTCGGTTGTCCGGCTGTCTTTGGTCCCATACACTAAATTGGCGACGAAGGTGGGATATGGCTGCCCACGGGACCAAGACATGCGCCGGCTACGAGATCAAGAAGCCTGGAGATTTGGAGCTGTTTGAGATAGACTTCAACGCAGCGCTGGTGGAGCTCGAAGTCTCCGATGAGGCCAAAAAGAGGGCCATTTTCGTCCGCATGCTCGGACACGAGACCAAGAGGACCTTGGTGGACCTGATCGCGCCGAGGAAGGTGGGCGACCTCAAAGCTACAGAGCTCCTGGCGGCGTTGCGCGCCCATCTCCGGCCAGCCATAGCGATGTTCCCCGCTCGGAGCGCGTTCTGGAGGCGAGTCCAGGCACCCGGGGAATCGGTCGAGGAGTTCGCCGCGGCCCTGCGGCTGGCCGCCGGCCCATGCAAGTGGGAGCTCCCCGACATCACCCTCCGGGACTGCCTGCTCTGCGGTCTGAGGGACACAGAGACTCAGCGTGCGCTGATGAAAAGGGAGCCGCCTCCCACGTGGCAACAAGTCCTCGACACGGCACAGGCCGCGGAGGCCACTACTGCCGGGGTGCACGAGCTTCAGGACTGGCGCCCGAAGCCCGCATAGGCAGAGAGCTCGGTGCGAGCGGCCCGGCGAGTTTCGAACTCGTCTGCGGAGAGCGGCGACGACGAGGACGTCCGGAGGGTCCAGAGAGAGGGCCGGCGCTGCGACAGCTGCGGCGCCGCCCACGCCCGCGCCAAATGCCCGTTCCGCAAGGCCGAGTGCCACAACTGCGGCCGGCGCGGGCACATCGCCAAGGTCTGCCGGAAACGGCGCGAGGCCACCAGGAGTTCTCCAGACCGCTCGGCGAGGCAGGACCGCACCACGAGGCAGGACCGCACCACGAGGCCAAAGGACGGCACCCGGACCACGAGGACGCGGGACGGAGTAGGGCGCATCTCCGACGACAGCGAGGACGACGCGCCGGTTTACAGCGTTTCCACGGAGCACCCCCGTTACTTCGTTGAGGTAGTAATACAAGGGGCCCCTGTTAGAATGGAGGTGGACTCGGGTTTTTCATACTCCATTATTTCCCAGGGGGAGTTCATGAAAATCGCCCCCCGCATGCGGCCCAAGCTCAAGGCGTTGAGGGCCACACTGAAGGACGTGCAAGGGAACCGCATCCCAGTGTTGGGGGTTGGGAAGTTCCGGGTCCAGTTTAAAAAGCACACCGCAACGCTTCCCCTAGTCGTCCTCAAGGGAGGCAAATGCAGCCTCCTCGGGACTCAATGGTTCCAGCCCCTGGGGTTGTTCATTGGGGGGGGGGTACACGCCGTGGAAGCACACGCCGCCGGGACTGATCCAATACAGAGCGTGTGCGACGCGCACCCCGAGGTTTTTAAAAAGGGGCTCGGGAAATTCAAGGGCCCCCCAGTGACTTTCGACCTGGACCCTGGAGTACGTCCAATCAGACTTAAACCGCGCAGAGTGCCCTTCGCACTAAAGGACAAAATAGAGGCGGAGTTGGACAAATTAGTGGGCCAGGGGATTCTTGTTCCTGTTGATTCTGCGGAGTGGGAAACTCCAATTGTAACAGCGCTCAAGGCCAACGGGGAGGTCCGCATATGCGCTGATTACAAGTGCACCATCAATAAGGCGATCCGCCCTAATGCGTATCCGGTGCCGGTAGTCAGCCACTTGTTGGCCAGGTTACATGGGGGGAGGTGCTTCGCTAAACTCGACCTGGCCCAAGCCTACCAGCAACTCCCGGTGACCCCCGCCGCAGCGGCTGCGCAGACCATAGTCACCCACAAAGGGGCGTTCCAGGTATCGCGCCTACAATTCGGCGTGAATTCGGCGCCCGGGATCTTCCAGTCACTTGTGGAACGCCTCCTGAAGGGGTTAGAGGGGGTGTTGCCCTACTTTGATGACGTATTGATTACAGGGGGGAGCCGGGCCGAATTAGCAACTAGGTTGGGAAAGGTCCTGACAATATTCGAAAAGGCGGGGTTGCGGTTGCGGAAAGACAAATGCGTCTTCTTCGCCACAGAGGTTGAGTTCCTAGGGTTCCGTGTCACTCCCGAGGGAATTAGACCAGCCCAATCCAAGGTAGCCGCCATCAAGAAGGCCCCTCGCCCCACATCCAAGCCCGAGTTGCAGTCGTTCCTCGGACTGCTCAACTTCTACCACTCCTTCCTCCCGCGGAAGGCAGCCGTGGCAGAACCGCTACACAAATTGTTAAAAAAGGACGAGGCATGGAAGTGGGGCGACGACCAGGAGAAGGCTTTCAATGACCTGAAGCGACTCCTGGCATCAGATGCCGTACTGACCCACTTCAATCCCAAACGCCCAGTGGTCCTGATATGCGATGCATCCCCGGTGGGGGTGGGGGCGGTGTTATGCCACGTGCTGGAGAACGGTAGGGAGGCCCCGATAGCGTTCTACTCTAGGTCCTTGTCCCAAGCAGAGAGGAACTATGCTCAGACAGACAGAGAAGCACTAGCAATAATTGCGGGGACCAAGAAATTTCATGATTTTGTGTACGGCGCCCCTTCACCATAGTGACTGACCATAAGCCTTTGTTAGGCATTTTCACCGCAGATAAGCCCACACCCCAAATCCTGTCCCCGAGAATGCTCAGGTGGGCCATTTTTCTCAACGCGTATCAGCACGCGTTGGTATACCGGCCCGGGAGGGAGATCAGCCATGCCGACGCCCTGTCGAGGTCCCCCATTCCCCGGGATTGCTGCCACGTGGACAAAGTAGAGGGGGACCATCAGGTCTTAATGATAGAGGTTCTAGACTCCCCTCCCGTAGTACCGGCCGACATCGCCAAAGCGACAGGCAAGGACAAAACGCTGGCCACAGTCTGCTCCTGGGTACAGAAAGGGTGGCCCGTGTCTTCCCCAGCAGCGGAATTCGACACATTTTTCAAAAAGAAACTAGAGTTGTCCCTAGAGAGGGGTTGCCTTTTGTGGGGACAGCGGGTAGTAATCCCCACGCCTCTCCGGCCGAGGGTGCTTAAACTGCTGCACGTCAGCCACCCGGGGATCGTCCGCTCAAAGGCGCTGGCCCGCAGTTACTTTTGGTGGCCCCAGCTAGACGCCGACATCGAACACATGGTCGGCACTTGCGAAGCGTGCCAAAGCTCAAGGCCAGAAGAGGCTCGCTCGCCACCTAGGGAGTGGGACACGGCAAGGGGCCCCTGGTCCCGGGTACATGTAGACTTTGCTGGCCCGTTCAGGGGAACGCTTTTCCTCCTCATGGTGGACGCGTTCTCCAAGTGGTTGGAGGTCATTCCAGTCTCAAGCACCTCCTTGGCCACAACAATCAAACAGTTAAGGAGGGTCTTCTCCACGTTCGGTTTACCCGACACCCTCATCAGCGATAACGCCAGCTGTTTCACGTCCGCCGAGTTCGGGGCTTTCATGGAGCGCAACGCCATTCGGCACGTCACCCGGCTGCCCCCTTTCACCCGGCCACCAACGGCCAAGTAGAGCGCCTCGTGCGCACCACGAAAGACGCGCTTCTGCGCATGGGCCCCGGAGACCTCGACCTGAAATTGTGCCAATTCCTGCTAAGATACAGGGTCACCCCACTAGCGTCAGGGTACTCCCCCGCAGAGCTGTTGATGCGCAGGAAGCTGGCCACGGGAATCTCCAAGCTAGACCCCACGAGAGTAGAGGACAAGGGGCGGAACATAGGGGTGGAACCCACAAAGAGTTTCAGCATAGGCGCCCCGGTGCATTGCAGGAACTACGCCAGCGCGGGGCCAGCCTGGGTGCCGGGCACCGTAGTAGAGCAAACCGGCCCCGTCTCATACCGCGTAGAAACCAGTACAGGCTTCCTGTGGAGGCGACACGTGGACCAACTCAGGCGCAGGGTCCCCGGAGAGCAGGACGCAGACGAGAATAGCATCGAATCAGCGTTAGGGTACTCCCCCACCCGTGTAGCCCAAGGGGGAGGAAAAGGGGAGCATGGGTCCCCACCAAGGGGGGAGGGAAGGCAATCGATCCACAGAGATCTTTTGCGGGAATCCCCGACAGAGAGGAGGAGCCCCGATCACACTCATACCCCGCGGAAGTCTCCCCGAAATTCAGATGCCCATAGAAGTTTAGACGTTGATTTACAGTACCAGGGGGAGTTAGCGGAGTGGTCCCCCACCCGTCCTAGCGAAAAGAGGGGTTTCAGTTCAGCCCCTGGTACCTCCAGTCCCAGTAGCCCCTGTGAGTTAGAATGCGATATAGCGCCACTTTCCCGGAGACCGACACCCCCAAGACGGGAGGCATCAGCGAGTCCGCCCACCACAGTCTCAGGGTCCCACGAGCAGGGATCAGAAGGTAGCCGAACCGCAAGGGCGACCTCATCGGTTCCGCGGTTCACAATAGGTGGATCCCCGGGGTCAGAGAGCAACAGGCAGGGGTTCACCTCCCAACTATTCATTCCCTTCCCATCCCCGGGCGCGAGGCAGGCACGGACGCCCCACGGAGCCACTAACGAATCCCCGTTTCCTGTTGCAGGACAAGCACCCGCGGAGTCAGGGATCACAGGCTCTCCAGTACTAGGTCAGACGCAAGCGCGTCCCAAGCGCACGTGCGGCAAGCCACAATGGTTGCGGGACTTCGTCCCATCCTAGGGGGGAGGGATGTTATGTATGTATGTATGCATGTTCATTATACTGTAAAGGCAAGAATGTAACCACTCCAGATACAAACGATACCAGCTGTAAAGGAACGCGAGCAGACAGCCCATAGAGGGCAGCTGCGAGCGTTCAGCCTCACATGGTTCACATTGCTCAATCACGGACAGCCGCGGGAAAACCTTCCCCGCATTCAGCAGCTGAAGAAAGAGGCGTGCCTGGGCGAGGCCACGCCGGTAGCAGCCAATGAGCTACCGTGCTACAAGATTCAAATGTAGAGAGCTACTGTATATATTGAGTTGTATCACCGCCATTACCTCATGCTTCACTGGAACCTCATGCAATAAACCTGCGTTAAACCAACCTCTCGGTTGTCCGGCTGTCTTTGGTCCCATACACTAAAATGACTCTGTTTGTTTTGAATTCCACATTCCAAATCTAGCTCATGGGTGCCCCAACATTTCAGACCAGGGGCCGGAAGTGGAAGTAAAACTTGCCTTGCAATCTGTTTTGCAGCAGGATGAGATAGATTTTAAGCTACCATTTTCTCTGCTTAAACCAGGGGTGCCCAAGCTATGGCCCATGGGCCAGATCCAGCCCCCGATGTCAATTCATCTGGCCCACGCCACCCTCGCCACTCCTGGAAGTGAAAGTAAAAAGCACCCATATGGAATGAGATAGATTTTAACACGATGAGATAGATTTTAAGCTGCCATTTTCTCTGTTTAAATCAGGGGTGCCCAAACTATGGCCTGTGGGTCAGATCCAGCCCTTAATGCCAATTCATCTGGCCCACACCACCCTTGTTGCTCCTGGAAGCGGAAGTAAAATGTGCCCATACGGATCTGGCCCACAGGCTGTAGTTTGCACACCCTTGCTCTAGCTCATTGTATCACGTTTAAGAGAAAAAAAGTGGATTTCTGAAATTATTACCAAAACCCAAACTAAATAATTCCCACTCCCATCACTAAGGGGTATGACAAGAGATAAAAGTTAGGGAAAGTTATGTTTTTGAACTATAGATCTCAGAACTCCCCTCTCAGTGGCCATGTTCTTCTGGAAATTCTGGGAGTTGTAGACCAAAAAATAATTTTCCCCATCTCTGAAAATAACAAAGACAGTCTCAAGTTCTAGAGATGGTACAACACATACAGTACAATAGGAAGTATAACATTCCTATCATTATAGTTGAGAAGCTTGAAATTTCTGGCTAACTTTAGGTTCTGAGCAATGTAATTAATCTGAAACAGAAGAATACCACAGATGTTTAAAATTATTTTTCTACTTACTCAGTATCCTGCATATTTACAAATTGTAGGCTGTTGGTTAATAACCCACAAGGTTCATTGCTCCATGGGCGTTGCGCCAAACTTTGTATTCTGTACTTGGCAGCACATATTTGGAGTCAGGCTGTTTCTAAAGATGTGCTTTTAAAAAAGGAAAATAAAATAAAATACCTATCCACCCTGTCATTATTTTGCCTGCTCCTATGATTCCCCCCTTTACAAACAAAACAAAACAAAACAAAACAAAACAAAACAAAACAAAACAAAACAAAACAAAACAAAACAAAACAAAACAAAACAAAACAAAACAAAACAAAACAAAACAAAACAAAACAAAACAAAACAAAACAAAACAAAACAAAACAAAACAAAACAGAGTGGTGGGGTGGGTGGGTAGGAAACCTTTATTTTAAAAAAATAGTTTGGAAAATAGCCATATTGCTGATTTTTTTGGGGTTATGTTTTGCTTTTTGGGACTTTCTGGTAGGAGGAGCTTAAGGTGGGTGGAGCTAATATAGTGCAAGTGACTTATATTTTCTTGGACTCTTCAGGGGCAAACTTGTAAGAACTGCCAAAGCATAGGTAAAATAAAATGATACTTATGATACTTAGTCCTGAAATTCTAAAAGCATCTCAGTTGTCATACGACAAAAATTCTTATTTCTGATGAGCAATAGTGTCTTTGGCCAAGGACAGTTGTGTATGCCGAAACACATTCTTTTCTAGTATTACTCATATCTTCTGAATGAAATATGGGGGTGGAGCTGCGCAAAACAAGACTGAATGAGGAACTTATAGCATTGTGGTTATCACACTGAACTGTTGGTGGACTTGCATTTCCTTCTCAGGTTTTCTTTTTATTTTAATTGTATGGTTGTATTTGTACTTGATATTATGTAATCTTGTTGAGTTCTGTAACCTTACTTTAAGAAATGCTCACTGGATTAAAATTCTTCTTACAGTAAAACCCCAACTTACTTACAAATGCCTCGAGTTACATAAAATTCAACTTACATAATGATTTTGTGCTAAAACCATGTCCCAATTTACACAATTTCCTATGGGTTTGCTTCGAGTTACATAAAGATTCTTTTTCCTATGGGTTTCCTTTGAGTTACGTAAAAAATCATTTCTCTATGGGTTTGCTTCAAATTACATTAAAATTTTATTTTTCCTATGGGTTTGCTTCGAGTTACGTAAAAAATTTTTTTCCTATGGGTTTGCTTCGAGTGACATAAAAATTCAATTTAAGCAAAAGGCTACAGATCGGACTTTTTCGTAAGTAGGGGTTTTACTGTATTTAGAATATTAGGCTAGCTCTACTGTTATTGTTGGAGTTTTTTTTTGCCACAACTCTCAGAAACCCCAGTTCATGCTTGGGAAAGGTTTAGTGCAAAAAAGTAACTTTGGCAAGCCTGATCCAGAAGAAACTAACTAATTCTTGAAAGTGCATACCTAGAGCAGGAAACAACTTTCCTTAACCCTTTCACAAGCACATGGTATATGTAATGTTTGTGTTAATGGCTAAATAATGTGCATTAAGCATCTTCTCTGTTGAGTATTTGTCATTTATTTTCCAAATTCTCATACCTCTTCAACATTTATTTTAGACAAAATGAGCATGAGTATTGAGGAACACCTTCGTTGACCTTTCTACTGATTTTCTGCAGAAACTACATTTTACTGGTAAACTGTATACTTCACATGTGCAGACATAATACTCCTAACTGCACCATCAACTCAGTTCTTAGCTATGGCTTAAGAATTATGGCAGCAGTAAACCCGAAGATCACCAGCTTTATATCCTGCTTAAGTTTTGGCTGATATTGTTAATGTTTTACTACTATAAAGACAATTAGGTAAAAATTGTGTCCTATAAACAATTTTAGTGGGCAAACTAAAGCCCAGGCAAAATCAGTCCAACCCTCAATAACAGTCATTATGTTACGTACAGAATATGAAAACAAACTTCACATGGCCATCATTTAAAGAGCAAAAAGCATACTTTCTTTGTATTATTAATATGTTCCTTATATTGAATCTGGGAGTTGTTTTATTGTCTCTAATTGCTGTTGTCTTTCTCTGTCTCCCTTCAGAATTGGAAACATTCCTTGTTTTAATGAGCTTAAAGCTTTAGCACCATATTATAGCTTTTTTCAACGGCTAGCTGCAAATGCAAGTTAAAACAGAGATTTCCAAAAATAGTTTGGATGTAAAAATAGTTCCAGCTTTGTGTTAGATAATTGGAAACCCAGATCTGTTTGATCATTTGCTCAACAGTTTCCGCTTGTTAGTCCCAAATGTGGATTTAGTAACTTTAATGTGATCATGGGTACATGGTTTGTGCAATTAGTGTAGGTTTTTTCCTCCTTCTTTTTGCTATTTAATATCCATTTTAAGCTCTTCACGTTCTGTTTCCCAGAGCACATATTGTTACTCTTGAGATCTTCCTGGGAACATCACCCACTGAGAAAGGGCCATGCCCTTCTCTGAACTCCCACTTCTCTGTGTATGGCAGGCCATGTTAGTTTTACCTTAGGTATGCTTGACAGCCTGTTCTAATTTTTAATTAGGCATTGTTAGTGCTTTCTTCTCTCTAAATATCTTTGTTTTTTCAAACAAATGTAGACAATGTTATTCAGGTACTTGGGTTGCAGTTCTGTAAATTATTATGCACCAGCAAATGGATCTGATGTTGCTCATCTTGAAACTTTATGAGTCCCATCTTATGAGTCCCATCTTCTCTTGCCATGTCTCTTGATTAATTAAAATTTGGAGTCCAGCCCCCATCCAGAAAATTATGATATAATTTGAAATAGGTAAATTTATGGACTCTATTAATCAAATCTGTAAAATCATATGCCTCACAACTTTGTATAAAACCCATACCATTGATCCAGTTCTGTGAGTCACTGAGGGTCCTGAGCCCTTTTTGTGTCTCATACACAGCCAATGTTTTAAGGCAGATCACTCAAACGTTATCCTCTGAATGTGGTGAAAATCAGTCTGGCTGTTAGACGAAAGACAATATCAGATCACTAACATAGTGTGAATAATGCAAATTTTGGCAATAAATTGCTACAAAAGATGGAGGCCCCTTACTCAAACAGTAAGCTTTCAACAAACCCAGAGGAACTGAGTGATATAAGATCCCTCTGTGCTGTGCAACATCATTTATTTATTTTATTTTATTTTTTTGTGGGGGAGACACCTCTTGTGTTAGGAACACTTACATGGATTTTGCAAACATATATTAATAGAAACAGCTGGATAAATAGCAATTCATGTGTGTGTGAAAATATTGGCACACACACTTAAAATCCTGGTGTGTGTGTGTGTGTGTGTGTGTAATTTGCATTTGTTGCCATCCTCTTTTACTGTTAGCCACTTCAGGAGGGGCTGGTGGGAATTGAAGTTACAGCAGGTAAATCACATTACTGGTAATCTTCCCTTGCTAGTGATATTATTTAAGTTTTAACTTAAGTTCAAGAGTTGAATCTGCTAATTTTTGCTGATAGCTAACAATGCAGTTAGATTTGGCTAACTCAAAAACATTTGTCTTAGCTTGCAACATACTTTACGCCAAGGCATTGCAAGCACATAGTTATAACCACCAATAGTCACTCAGACAACTCATTCACATAACTATACAGCATGCAGATAAGCCATGCACAAGTGTTTGCTTATTTGCCTGAACAGGTGTCCATATCTGTACTTCAGACCTGGATCCTAAGCTCTTTCTGTGAAGAAAGCAAATAATTCTAATAGCTAGTGGCTTAACTCAGTTTTTTTTTTAAAAAAGGAGTAACAAGGATCAAACTCAATCTCTGTATCACAAGGGAAACAGGATGTGGTTTTATACATATATAATACAGATGCATGGTACATCTGTTAGTAGTCTGATGGTGATGAATAAATTCATCGGCAACATTGCTGTTTCTGCTCCTTGCCAATTCTGAGGAAAGATAGATTTGTAAGAATCTAGTCGATAAGAGCAGAGTGAGCCTGGGGCATTTATCCATTATTAATTAATTACATGTCATCAGGTCAATACCAATTTATAGCAACTCTTTCTAGATATTGCTGGGTATACAATACTCAGAAATGATTTAGCGCTCCCTTCTTGAGGAGGTAATATGCAACTTGCCCAAGGGTATACAGGCTGATAGTTCTCTCAAGAAGCTGGATCTGCAGCTAGAGCTTCCAGCTCACTGGGCTATCCAACCTGGACATTTAGTAAAGGTCTCCCTTGTTCAAAAGCCAGTCATATCTGAACATACCTGTCAACCGTGGCTCCGGCGAACCTGGGACCTGTGCAGACCCGGTCTACGCAGGTCGCATTGTACGCATGCGCGTGGAGGGCTATGCCACTTGTGTAGCCTTCTACGCAGGCAGCGTAGCCTTCTGCGCATGCATGGAAGGGAGCTACGGAAGTGTAGAGCCCTTCCACGCATGCGTGCAACGCGACCTGCACAGATGGGCTGTGAAGTGCCTCCTTTCCCCCGCTGCAAAATTACAGAGTTTTGGCAGCGCGGGTCGTGAAATGGCGCAAATTGGTGCCGAATTACGGGGTAATCCCGGCCAAATCGGGATGGTTGACAGGTATGTATCTGACTCTAGAGTGCAGTGCTCATCTCTGTTTGCAGCCAAAGAGCCAGCTGTCTGCATCTGCAGAGATCTCCGTGGTCATGTGGCAGGCATGACTAGACACCGGGGCACATGGAACACTGTTTACCTTCCCACCGAAGTGGTTCCTATTTATATAGTTACAATTTCTTGCTTTCAAATGGCTAGGTTGGCAGGAGCCTGGGACAGAGAGAGGAGCTCACTCTGTCATGCAGCACTTGTGTCTCAAACTACTGACCTACTGACCTTCCAGGCATCAGGTTCAGCATCCTAACCACTAAGCTAGTATTTGGTTTTAATTAGTATTGGGTATGGGTATGGGTTTTAATTGATGTTGCGAGCCGCCTTGGGTCCCTTAGGCAAAAAAGGCGGTTATATAAATCCAATAAATAAATAAATCAATAAATAAAATAAACCACTGCAGTCCCTCAACATTTAGTAGACATGTTAAAATGGTGTTCCTTCCTCCCAGATGAATCTCTATGATTTAAATTACAGATCTCTTTTCTGTCCTAAGTTGTGTTTGTAGTTGTTATGTGCTCTCAAGTAATTTCCATTTTATGCTTACCTTACATGTTTTTGACCTCCAAACGATCCTATCATTAATAGCCTGCTGAGATTTTGCAAACTCAAGGGCATGGTTTCCTTTATTGACGTGTCTATGTACGTATAGGACTGCAGTGGCTCGAGTGGCTAAGACACTGACTGGAAGGCGGGAGGTCAGCAGTTAGATTCCCGAGTACTGCAGGATGGAATGAGCTCCTGTCTTTGTCTCAGCTCCTGCCAACCTAGCAGTTTGAAAGCAAGAAATTTCAAGTAGATCAATAGGGACCACTTCGGAGGGAAGGTAAACAGCATTACGTGCACTCCAGTGTCTAGTCATGCCTGCCACATGACCACAGAAATGACAGCAGAAGCAGACAGCGCTGGCTCTTTGGCTTTGAAACAGAGATGAGTACTGAACCCTAGAGTCAGATGCGACAGGCTTTCGAGCAAGGGAAACCTTTATGTACATACAGTACATACAGTATAAGAGAACCCGCAATATTAACAATGACTGCAACATAGTAACACAAACAGTGAAAGAGAAATGCTAATAAAAAGCTTTCTTATACAATAAGAGGGGGGGGGGTCATTGCTGTGTTTTATAGAGTAAATAATTTGCTAAAAGAAGTGGAGATAAGTTGGAGGAGCACAATTATGCAACCAAAGTCAGAAGAGAGATGTCCCAGAGCAGCTTTTGTAACGAGGATAATAAAAACATAAATTTGAATTTGAGAATATACCATGTATGGTGCCATGGCTCTGGTTGTCTGTATCCTTGGAATTATAGACTTTATTTAACACAGGGCATTGTAAAAATGATAAAAGCATTTGAAATTATTTATTACAGATTCTAATACCTGTATTTACTTATATTTCAAGAGTGATAAACTAAGAAATACTAACTAATGAGAACAAAAAAAAAAGACTGAGATGTCATAAAACATGGCAAGTGCAGAAAGGAAATTGGGTTATGTAATGAGAAATTATGAATACAGATTGTTACAGATGTTGGTCCACAGTACAATAAATCAAAAGAGAGGTGTAAGAGAACATATAGTCTGAACAAACTTGGAGACCAGGTTGGGTGTGATAGAACATCATGATTCAGAGCTGCAAAATCTAATATCACACCATCTAGGAGCCTCTGGTGGGGAAGTGGAAGATGGAGAAAAATTATTAAAAGAATTGTTCACCCCATATTTTGTGTGTTATTATTTATAATTTTTGAGAACATCTTTCTTTAGGTTGTTAGTAGACTGCAAAATGAGGGATAGGATAGGTTCTTATATTTTGTGGTTGGAGAAAATCCCTTTCTATTCCATCTTCCTCTGATATAATTAAAATGCTTCTCTTCCACTGTGGTCAATTGTTGGTACTGTTGCCCAGTTTTTGTTCCTTCTGTTAATACTTTTAAAGGCTCTCTCCACTCATGGTACAGGGGACTGAGACAACTAAATTAGTACACTGGACCAGTGATGCACTGCAACTTTTTTGCTACCTACTCTGAGGGCTGGCCAAATCTGTGGGCATGGCCAAACATCCTGCTTTATGGGCTATGGAGGTGGGCATGGCCAACCAAGTGGGCATGGCCTGGGGGAATTTTCGCTACCGGTTCTGCAGAACCTGATAGCACCTGCTGCAGTGCATCACTGCACTGGACTGCTATCTGTGCTTATGGAAGTTCACCATTCCATCCATTTATATGAACTGTGCAAACTATTGGTCAAAAGTTCACCAAGAGAAGCAATCTGTACAATGTTGAAATTATATTTCATAATTTCGAGGTGCTAAGTGACTCAAGTGGCTAAGACACTGACTGGAAGTTAGCAGGTCAGCAGTTCGACACTTGAATACTGCAGGATGGAATGAGCTCCCGGCTCTGTCCCAACTCCTGCCAACCTAGCAGTTCGAAAAAAGAAATTGCAAGTAGATAAATAGGGACCACTTCGGTGGGAAGGTGAACAGCTTTCTGTGCACTCTGGTGTCTAGTCATGCCTGCCACATGACCATGGAAATGTCTGCAGAAGTGGACAGTGCTGGCTCCTCGACTATGAAGCAGAGATGAGCACTGAATCCTAGAGTCAGATACGACTGGCTTTCGAGCATGGGTGACCTTTACCCTTTACCTAAAAGCAACTGTAATTGAACTCCATAAGCTCCTAAAGTTATTCTTCACATTCTTTGTGTGACTAGAGGCTGGGTAGATCCCCATGGGCATAATGAACATCTTAAAAGATCTTCTGCGTCACTCTATGACAAAGTAATTTAAGTACATTGAATGGCGTTAACTGCAAAATGTATAAAAGATAATAAAATCTAAGAGCTCAATCCACTTAAACACATTTGAATCCCATTGGTAATAACATGAGAACTCAGCAAGTGAATTCTGCCCTTAGTTATTTGTTGTGCTTTCTACAGCAATAAATAAATGATTAATGGGAGCTGTTTCATCTGTGTTGGTATAAGAACGAAATAAGGTAAACTAACAGTATGTGCCTTAAATATAGGATTAGTTTAGTTTTTTCTTGCTTCTGCAGCTGAATGAGTTAGGTAACAGACAGAGATTTGGAGTTCAATTTTCTACTGCACATCTCAGAAGAGCCAGCCTGTGCAGCCTTGGGCAGGGTGTACAGAATCAGGTTGTCCCCAGAAGAAGAGGCTTTAAAGGTGACAACCAGCACCTTGAATTGCACCCAGAGACATATAGGCAGCCAGTGCAGCTCCCACAGCAGGGACAAGGCGTGGGTGAAATGACTACACCCCACCACTTCGTGGGCCACCGAATTCTGGACCAACTGCAGTCTCCAGATGGTCATGTGTTGGACCAACTGCAGTCTCCGGATGGTTATGTGTTGTCATGTTGCAACGACTTATAGTGACCCTAATTGGGCTTGCAAAGTAAGGAATGGCTTAACCAGTTTCACACACCCTGTAAATTTTTATGGCTGTGTCGGGATTTGAACCCAAGCTTTCTGAGCCCATCCCTTTATCCACTACATGCATTTCTGCTCATAGGAGCCCATGGGCAAGCACAGGAAACTTGACCCCTGAGTCATAAATATGTCTATTATTTTAATCCACACAAACAAATGTACTATGTTATAATGGATTATACCATGTATGCAAATTATCATATATCAGCATGCCCTGTGTCCTGGAAAAAGTCCTGCGGACACTCTTGGCTTTGTGAACTGCTATTTATGGAGTATTTTTAAACAAATATTTTAGCTTTCAAACCTGTCTTCATTCCTAGCCTTGAACAATCTGTGCTCTTGCCCTTTCATGCTCCCCTCCCCTACTGGAACAATTTTCCAAATCATTAATTTTCAGTGTCCAGACTTCAATTAGTCTAATCAGACATTGATGAGATTCCCTGAGATTCTGGTGTTTATTTTCCACCTTGCTTACACGCTTTTCTTGACTCCATTACCCAGTCATTCACTTATGGGATCCTGGGTTTATTACATTCCATTAACATCATGCCATGAGGTGTTCCTTTCCCCCATTCAGCTCACCATTAATGACAGTGGCAGGCCTTTCATTCAGGGCTGGCTTGCAAAAATAAAAAAAGCTATTGCTCTGACCTTTGTATTGCTGAGTTCCGTTGGACTTTTCTGGACTCAAAGTTAGGCTTGCAGGAGTGGTAGTAACAAAAACACAGTCTACTCTTGACATTTTTCTGCCTAAAGGCAAATTCAAGGCATGCTGAATTCAAAGCCAGGCAAGTTATTTGGCAAGGTAACAGAAAATCCCACAAGGGCCTCTCCCTATCAAAGGCAGAACTCCCTACCCCAATTTAATAATGAAAACATCATTGGCTTTTCATGACAACCACAATCTGCTGTCTGGAGTAGCTATCTGACTCAGTTAAATGGTAGCGATTGCGCTGCAAAACAATGTAATAGAAGTGATTCTGCCATTTCCTAGACAGATACAAGAAGAGAGATCTTGATTTGTTTCTTGGAATTATTTATTTTGTTGCTCTCTAATAACCATTGTCTTTGGGTGATTCAAATAGCAGGCCTTAAAACTATAAAGTACTAGCCGATTACCCGGCCTTACCCGGGGTCGTATACACACTCACAGACATGCGATGACATACCATAGGGGTGGGGTGGCTGTTCTCTCCCCTCGCACCACCTCCCTCCGCACTGCTGAGAATGTGGCATCAAACAGCGTTCAGGCATCCACTCGGTCTTTGGCGCGTGTCTCTTCATCTGCGCATACGCACAGCCGCCCTTCCAAGTGTTTTCTGTCCTGTTGGTGGGGGTGCCCGCTTAGCGACCTGCCACCTCTCCCACCAATGGCGACGCCTCATCTGCCATTGTGCCAGTATGGCGGATAGACTGCTGGGGGCATGTGGACGTCTGCTTGTGCGCCGCCATGAATGCTGCCCCGCATGTTGCCCCACATGTTGCCACCTCTCCTGCCAACGGCAACGCCTCGTCTGCCGTCGCGCTGGTACAGTGGGTAGGCAGGAGGGGGCGCACGGACATGTGCTCATGCACCACCGTGAATGCTGCCTTGCATGGCGGTTAGCTTGTTGGTCATGCACGCGGTCTTCTGCGCATGCACAGCCTTCTACAAGTGCGCACTCCCACCTTTCCCGGTGTGTTTTGTACCACCGGTGGGGTGCCCCCTTTGTGACCAGTTTTTGGGTGTGCACAACCCAAAATGGGCTGCCGGACCCTCGCCTTGATGGTTTCGCACGTGCAAGTTAGGCATGTGCCAAGGTACAGCGTGATCAGTGCAGGGGTGTGGATTTGTATAGAGAACAAACAAGACCTCACCTCTGTTTTATATATATACTAGCAAAGGTTGCCCGGTGTTGCCGGGCTGTTTTAAATGGTGTTGGAAAGTTTTTGTTGTTGTTGTTAATGTTTGTAAAGAAGTGGTTAGTCTATAATTGAAATTTTTATTTATACAATTTTTTTGATGGCCTGTTATAAACTTTGGTGAGTTTTGTTTGGTGTTTTGGTTTTGTGGATGAAAAAAAGAATAAAGGATGATATACTTTTTCGAAAAACTCTTGAGGCCTTTTGTGTGGGGCTATTGTGTCTTTTTGATTTTTTTTTATTATTGTGGGCAGCAAGTGCTGCTGGTAGGGGTTATCTTGTATTTTGACTGTTTTTTCTCTCGTGGCCTCTGGGTGGAGCTTCTTCAAGTAAGTAGTCTCTTTCTTTATTCATTTCTTTTCCAGTCGTTGTGGTATGAGGTCGTGTAGTGGTGAGTTGGCTGTTTTTCTTTATTGGGGGGGGGTGGTGTTTGGATTTTGTGGTGTTTGGCTGGGTGCTGGGTGTGTTTGGAAATGTTTGTTGTTGTTAACTTTTTTGGTGTTATTTTTGTTTGTTTTTGTGTATTTTTGAATGTTTTTGATTGTTTGTTTTTGTGTTTTTTGGTGTCCTACGGGGGGGATCCCCTCTCTGCCATCTCCCCTGGCTCTGGAAGGCTTTGGGGGACAGACCCCTTTTGTCTCCCCAAACCTTCCAGACTCATGGGACCCAGTAGAGGGGATCGGATCCAGGCTACCCTCTGATATTAAAAGGGAAATCTCAATTGGGGATTCCCCTTTAATATCAGTGTGTGTGTGGGGGGGTTGTGACCCCCCTCTCCGCTGGCTTCCTTGGGTTTGGGAGGGTTGGGTTGAGAAAATGGGTCTGTCTCCCCCACCCTTCTGGACCCAGGAGAGCCACCGAGAGGGGGATTCCCCCCCAACCTCCATTTTTAAAGAGAAGTAACCGCTTGGTTTCTTCTCTTTAATATGGGGCATGTGTGTGTGTGGAGGGGATTCCCCTCTCTGCGAGGTCCCCTGGGGTCAGGAGGGTTGGGGAGACAGGCTCCTTTGGTCCCCCCAACTCTCTCAACCCCAGAGGAGCCAGTAGAGAGGGGGAGCACAACACCCCCCCATCCAGTGGGGAAACTCCGTTTAGGAGCTTCAGGCGCCAATGGGGAGGGGGGCTTTGGTTCCCGCGGCTTGGCGGACTTGCTCTCCCGGTGTTTTTGTTTTATTTTTTGGGCACCGGCTTCCTCAGCGTTCTGCGCGCTCATGGCGCGCAGGACGCTGGGGCTTGTAGTTATGGGTTTGTGCTTTGTGTTTGTGCTGCGTTTTTTAAAAATGGTTTTCTTTTGATTGGCTGCGGCGCGTTTCCGAACGTTCCTTGCGCCACGCCATGTGACAGCCTCTCAGCCTGATTGGCTCTGGCGCGGCACAGCGCAAGGAATGTTGGGAAAGGAAGTTGTTTCCCTTTTTTCGCGTTTGTGGGACTGTTGCCCCACTGCCTGTTTTCTCAATCCTTTGTTGAACCTGCGGACCCAGATCGGCCGTTTGCACGAAGGGTGAGTGCAGGCAAGTAGGGCGAGGCATAGCAACCTATAGCCAGTTCCAACGGTTAACCCTTGGTTTTATAGGTTAAGATAGATAAGGACATAATGAATCATAAAGCATTTAAAAGGAGGGAAACAAATGAAGCCATCTATATAACATGATCATGAAAAGGTCTTCATTTGGCACCTAAAATGCCACCATGTAGCCATCAGGCCAGGTTCTCTGTGGACAGTATCCTATAACCAGGGTGCTATCACTGAAAAGACCTTCTCTTCAGTGGCTAACTGCCTGGCTTCTTTTGGCAGGGCACCCAGGGGAGGGCTTCTGAAGATATTTTTAGGGTGAGGCCAGGGATACATAGGTGAGAAAAAAAACCATCAGGTTACCCAGCCTGTAGGCTGCTTAGGCCTTTAATGGTTTCACCAGCACTTTGAAGTGGTCTTAGAAACAGAATGGAAGCTGAATGAAATCACAAAAAACTGGTAGAAGAAGATAATAGCCAGTTGCTTTTAGCCAACTCTCACCACCAAATATATAACATGTTACAGTAAATCCAAAATTACCAAGCATTTACTAGACTGTGGCAAGAATAGTTTTCGACATGACTGTCAGTATAAATTGACTGATGTAATTTTCAGCAGTGACTTGCCGCAAATCAAGAAGTTAGTGTCATTCAATGTGGAATAAGAAATGCCTATTTCTTGTGGCAATCCTCTTTAAGTGTCATATCCATTCTGAATATTGGCTATCATCATGGTGATAGTCTTCCTGTTCTTAACTCCTTGGAACAGTTCTTCCGAGGACATGCCACACCAGTCTCTCAGATTCTTTAGCCACAAAGTCCTTTTACGTCCAGGGCTCTATACCTTATGATATGCCCAAGGTATTGGAGCTTTCTTTGTTTAATGGTCTTAAACAGTTTTTGTTCTTTATCCATCCAGTGCAACACTTCTACATTAGTCACATGGTCAACCCATGATATCCTTAGCAGCCGTCTGTAGATCTACATTTCAAAAGCTTCAATTTTCTTTTTGGATGCTTTAATCAATATCCAAGCTTTGTTTCCATATAGCAAAGCTGGGAATATATAACATCTCACTATTCGGATTTTTGTAGTGAGAGGTAGAGCTCTACTGCATAACAAATGTCACATTTTTCTGCTGCTGATAGTTATGCTGATGGTTTTACACTGCTGCAAATATGCAATAGAATTCTAGCTTGTGAAAAACTATTGTCTCAGCTTTCTTAAAGATTTTGTTTTATGAATACAGATACAATAAAACACTACACAGGTGGCTATGAATACTTGATCACGGTAAATCTATCCATGAATATGACATGAGAAATGATTGTAAATGTGCTTTTGGTACTTTTAAAAAATGTTTTTTCTACAAACAGATACTCTGTGGTGATCATCTTTCTATCCTCTTTGCCTACCCAAATATGATGAAGAAGTAGCATAATTCCTGCAGTGGAAAGATATATTGTGTGTTTTGGTCAGAATGCCTTGGTATTGTAGCTTTTTTGTCAACTGGTGCTTATTAACACACACACACACACACACGTATCTGAAATATAGTGTTATAGCTTGCATTCCACTCCTTCCAGTTGTGTATAATTAAAATTCTTTTATTTTATTTGCCTGTTTAAAAAGTTGTCTATATGTAGGATCTAAAGGTTGCCTCATAAATCCATAGGAAACTGCTGATGCTTCATCCTTACAACTACTAATCTTCATTTACTGTACTCAGCTTTATGGGGAATACTAACAAGCAAAGGAGATAAATACTAATAATGGTACAGAAATAAAATGCAGTATTCTGCATCATCTCTCAGCTAATGAAATTGAAGAGTTTTAATTAGCTGTATATGAAAAACTATGGATTTTCCCCATGGTCCTTTAATACAGGGCTAGTTTTGGAGTGAGATGGGAAAGAAAGCATTTTATTACTGGAAGCATGAATCTGTCCCTCACCAGTTTGGGGGTGAGGTACCTCTCCAAACACAGTTCTTAAGGTAACAGGCAAAAGAAAAATGATATATAAATATTGAAATTTTCTTGCTGTTTTCATAGTGATTTTAGGTTTTACAGGGATGAGTTGTTAACCTGATGCCCAAGCCTCTTCTTTGCATACCTGATCAGAGCTTGGGGCCAGCAATAGAGGAGTTTATTAGGATATTTCTTACCTATTGGATGGATCCAGTTTGAAAAACTACAATAGCAAAAATCCATTGGTTGATACATTTCAGTTGTGAACTGAATCAAGTTCACAACTGTAAGTTGAATTACTTGGTGAAGAACAGGAATGATTTACAATAGCAGCCGGGTACTCAATATACCTGTAGTTGTCATTGCCAGTGTTGTCATCAGTGTCGGCTTTGTCATTGGTGTCTTCCTTCTCCTCCTATACCACCCCCACCCCCACCACCGCCACCACCACCGCCACCAGCAACAGCGCCCTCCTGGCCCTTCCCACTGGCCAGGAGGATAAGAGCCCCCGTGGCCACAGGAGACCAAAGGCAGTGCTGCGCCACTGCGCCACCGCACCCTCCTGGCCCTTTCCACTGGCTAGGAGGATAAGAGCCCCCATGGCCACAGGAGGCCAAAGACGCCACCGCTCCCTCCTGGCCCTTCCCACTGGCCAGGAGGATGAGAGCCCCCGTGGCCACAGGAGGCCAAACGCAGTGCCGCACCACCGCGCCCTCCTTGGCCCTTTCCTTCGACCAGGAGGAGGACAAGAGCAGTGACTTTTGGCTTTTGTTTGTGTTGCTGTTGGACTTTCTGTGGGACTTCTCATACGAGTGCTGTGGGACTTCGCAAATGTGTTTCTGTGGGACTTTTCAAACGAGGTCCCCCCCCCCTTTTTGTAATGCTTTTTGATATTGTGATACTGATACTTTTTGATACTGTGATTAGTGATGATTTGTGATGATGATATGGTGCAATGTTTTTGTATTATGATAATGTGGTACCTTATAATTGTAACTGTATATTGTGTATCTTTGTTAGCTGCCCAGAGTTGCTTTGCAAGTGGGGAGGCATACAAATCGAACAACAACAACAACAGCAGCAGCAGCAGCAGCAGCAACAACAACAACTCCACCGAGAGGCACTACCTTTATTTGGTGGTGGGGATTGCATGCTCCAATGAGGTGGAAAGCTGGTAAGGCTACCCATGACAGAAATCTTGCATTGAAGTGTTGGACTAAAACTGACCATACACATAATATATTGTGAGAAAGTCTAAAAAGAAATCCCTGCCAGATTGATCATCACCCTGGTCAACAAGGATCATGGTGGATGCTGGGGTTCTTGGTCATTTGATGTTAAGTGGGCCACATGACCCAGTGACTTCTGTTGAGCAACCAGGGCAGAGTGTTGAATAGTTACTGGAAGAGCAACCACAAAGGAAATGATGGAAGTCTGAGTATGGAGCTATAGTTGAATGTTACCATCAAGGAGATACAACCATTTGAGGTTATCAGAAATTGATGTTTGGTGTATGGAGAGAAAAGTTCACTGATTCAAAATAACCTAAAAATGGATTTGGGACCTTTGGTGGTTTATTATGAAAAAGAGAATATTCTCCAATGTCCAGTTGGGGGAAATAAAATAAAATTTGGGCAAGCCAGAGGAACATGGTATTGATGAACAAAATGAGCATTGATTGGAACTCAATTTCTTATAGGACATGACGCATCAGGCACACCAAACTTGTAAGGGATGCCCTTGATAACCAAAGGCTGCCCTTGATAACCACCCGGAAGCTGCAGCTGGTGCAGAATGCAGCTGCCTGTGTGATGATGGGGTGTGGGCGGTATACCCGTGCTTCACCACTGCTACGGGAGCTGCATTGGCTGCCAGTTTGCTTCTGGGTGCAATTCAAGGTGCTGGTTTTGACCTTTAAAGCCCTTCATGATAGTGGGCCAGGATACCCAGGAGACCACATTGCCCCAAGGCGTTCGGCCCATCCTACGAGGGCGGGCCATAGAGGCTCTCTGGTGGTTCCATCAGCCAGTCAGGCTCACCTTACTGGTACCAGAAGGAGAGCCTTCTCGGTAACCGCCCTGGCCCTTTGGAACCTCCTGCCATTAGAATTGCGCCTTCAGGCAAAGCTGCACCCCTTCAGGAAGGCCCTTAAAACATGACTGTGCCAACGGGTGTGGGGGGCATCTGGCTCTATATCTTAGCCCTGTTGGCTAATTTAGCCTGGACTAGGGGGATGTTTAAGAAGGGGTGAGGGTTGTGTCCTTGTGGACATTTTAAGCATTTGGTTTTAAGGGTGTTTTATACTGATGTGAGCCACCTTGGGTCGCCGAGGTGTTTGATAAATAAATAAATAAATAAATAAATAAATAAATAAATAAATAAATAAATAAATAAGATGGACTGAGAGAAGAACAAATCTCCCTAATGGAGGCTCAGTTAAAACTGAAGAAGAAAATAGCTGAAGCAATGTCACACAGAGAAGAATGGAAGCACTTGCTAAGCTTGCAAGCATTTCCAAAACTGGTGCCACAGAAAAAACTCAGAGAAATAATTGCTAATGTAAACTCCATTATTGCAACAATATCTATGGAAGAACTATTATGTACAAATCAATTAAGATATAGCACAGCTTTGGTAGTAACAAGGGAACTTGGATATAAAATGGACAAATTGAAGGGAACAGTGAAGGAGAGACAACTAAAATGGGAATACCATTTTCTTCAGCTATGTAACATCAGGAAATAGGCAAGTTGACTGAGAAGTTTGAAAGACGGGACACTAAAAGAGGAAAAGACCAGAAAGGATATAGCAGAAAAATACCAACTAAACACAATTAAGGAAGCTTTGGAAATAACTAAATAGTGGATAAATGCACTGGTGAAAAATATACGAAGAGATACAAAGTACAAAACAAATAATTTAATGAAAAAATATTATTCCAGCCTGAGTGGAAATTGCAATAATAACAATGGCAACATGCTCCCCAACAAGGAAGAGATTGTAACATTGTGGAAGGATACATGGGAAGGCCGAAAGAAATACTATGTGGATGCAGTTTGTTTGGATGCATATAATGCAACAGACATGCAGAAGTTGCTAATCACCATGGAAATGATAACAAGGAAAGTCAAGAAAATTAAAAAATTGGATAGCTTCCAGTAAAGATGGAATTCACGGTTTTTGGCTCAAAAAATTTAACCACACTACATCCTAGATTAGCAAAACAATAGTACTGTACTGCAGACAGGTGCTGTGACTGACAGGAAGAGAAGTGATCAAACCTTTTTGATTATGAAATACAAAGATCAAGAAGTTGTACCAAACAATTATAGACTCTTCTTCTTCAGGTGCCGTATCTGTTCCAGATATTGGCTATCATCATGGTGATAGTCTTCCTGCGTAACTCCTCGGAATAGTTCTTCCAAGGACATGCCACACCAGTCTCTCAGGTTCTTCAGCCATGAAATCCATCTATGTCCAGGGCCTATCTTCCCAGGAATCTTTTCTTGCAGAGTGAGTTGGAGTATCCTACACTATATGTTGTTCCTCATGATATGGCCAATGTATTGGAACTTTCTTTACTTAATGGTCTTAAACAGTTCTTGTTTTTTATCCATCTGGCGCAACACTTCTACATTAGTAACATGGTCATCCCATGATATCTGTAGCAGCCATATGTAGATCCACACTTCAAAAGCTTTGATTCTCTTTTCAGATGCTTTAGTCAATGTCCAAGCTTCAACCATACAGCAGATGCTCTCAAGGCTTTTGCACCACGGGCCGGACAACTCCCACTCAGATAGCTGAGCGGTCCAGAAACAACCACGGCAGACACATTTGTGCATTCGCAGGCATGTTTGCACATGTATGGGCATGTCCGCTTTGCTTCTGGGGTTGTCGCCACGGGCTGGATTGAATGGCATTGAGGGCTGGGGCCGGCCCATAGGTGCAGGTTGCAAACCCCTGCCATACAGCAACACTGGGAATATGTAACATCTCACCATTCGGATCTTTGTAGCAAGAGTTAGATCTCTACTGCTTAACATATATTGCATTTTTATGAAGGTGGATTTTGATTTCTCTATTCGTATTATAATCTCTACCTCGGGATCCCACTTTTCATTTAACATACTCCCCAAATAGACAATTTTATCCACTCTTATGATTTTTTGTGTTCCTGCCTATAGCTTGCCGTGAGTTGGTGTTCACCTTATAGACCCATTATAGACCCATACCTTGCTTCCGACAATGTTCAAACTTTCCACAGGCATATTAGTAGATTTTGTTTATCAACATCTAGTTACAAAAAATCTTACACCAGAAGAACTGAAAAGGAATTATTGAGAATCACACAGAAAATGAACCAATCACTTTTTGATAAGATGATATTGAGGAACTATAAAAGAAGGAAAACCAATTTGCATATTGTTTGGATTGATTTCAAAAAGGCATTTGATAGCTTAGCACTGGAGTTCTCAACCTCCTCAGACAGCTTCAGGAGCTGATTGGCCATTTTGCCCTTACTCCACCACATGGCACTTCCTGGTGTGGTGGAGGCAATTGGGGGTGGGTGGGGGGGGGAAACCACATGAAATGGCACCACTGGCTACAGGTTGAGAATCCCTGGCCTAGCACATACTTGGATAAATGAAACATTGCAAATTTGAAGAGATGTTTGACAAGAATGATGAAACAATGGAATACCACTTTACTGGCAAATGGTACAAAGTCAGGAAAAGTCAAGATCAGGAGAAGTATATTTCAAGGTGATTAGTTATCCTCTTTGCTATTTGTAATAGCCATGGTAACATTGACAATACTGTTGAATAATATCAGGCATTGAAGATATTTGGAAGGATTTCACACCTGCTGTATATGGATGAGCATGTATTATATTATATTATATTATATTATATTATATTATATTATATTATATTATATTATATTATATTATATTATATTATATTATATTATATTATATTATATTATATTATATTATATTATATAAAATACTGTGTGCTCACTTCACCCAGCAGGACAATATATATGTTTCTTTTACCTTGCTTCTTCTACAATCTCTTTAATTTGTAATTTATCCTTCTTTCCAAAATGATATTTGCTACTGGCCTGGTTTTCCCCCTCTCCCTTTTATTAGTGCACTAGCATGTTTTTTTTTTGGGGGGGTGTTGGTGGTAGGGGTGGTTTTGGTAGGTGCACACAAACACAACCACACACACACACACACACAACACACACACACACACCGAAGCTGCGTGGGGAGAGGCGGGGCTCCCCTTCCTCCCCCTGTAGCCTCGGCAAGCCCCCCCACACATGCCGAAACTACGCAGGGAGAGGAGGGGCTCCCCTTCTTCCCCCCTGAACCCTCGGTGAGGACACACACACACATGCCAAAGTTGCATGGGGAGATGAGGGGTTCCCCCTCCCCCCAAAGCCTCGGTGAGGCCACACACACACACACAAGCCCGCACCAGGAGGCACAGAGTGTGATCGGCCCAGCCGGCAACAGATAAGTGGGGTGGGGGACAGGGACTGGGGGGGAAATGGGTGGGTAGTGGGTTCGTGTTCCCCCTTTCTCCTCCTAGACCAGGGTGGGTGGCATGGTCCCCGGGCCCGTTCCCCCCTCAGTCCCTGTCCTCCGCCTCACTTACATGTTGCCTTGCGGGCTAGGCCGCTCACCTTCCATGCCTTCATGGCGCAGCCTGTCCTCTGTCCCCGCCGGTGCCGATGCCTTCGCCTGTCAGGCAGGGGGCATCAAAAGCAGGCAGCCCATCTGGCAACCGACATGCCCGCCCGCCCAGAGGGAAGTTGTTCGTGCGTTGGGCGGCCATTTTTTGTTTAATGCATGCGCCACTTGCCCTGCCTCCTCCGCACTCATGCCATTCAGCCTGATTGACTGAGGGGTGGCTTGGTGCAGAGGACGCTGGGCCTTGTATTATTTTTTGTTTGTGTTTGTGGGGCGGTTGCCCCACTCTCGACGTCCAGACCCTTGCGGCATTGTGAGTTTGGTTTCAAGGTAAGTGTGGGCGGCTCAGTATAGGATGGTTGGGCCGGTTGTAGGCGCTAATGCCAGACACTCACCACCAATCCTACTTTGTATAGGTATAGGTATAGGTATAGGTATAGGTATAGGTACAGGTATAGGTATAGGTATAGGTATAGGTATAGGTATAGGTATAGGTATAGGTATAGGTATAGGTATAGGTATTACATTACATTACATTACATTATATTAACATTTTCTGTCAAGTCAATTCTGACTTATGGAGACTCTTTTCAGAGTTTTCTAGGTATGGAGTACTCAGAAGTGATTTAGAATTCTCTTCTCTTAGGGGCATTCTGGTACATACCTGTCAACTATCCCATTTTCTCCGGGAAACCCACTTATTTTTACCCCTCTTCCCACCCCTCCCGTTTTATTAATTTTCCAGGAATATCCCTTTTTAAAAAAAACTCCTGACCGGAGCCCTCACAGGCAAAGCTGCAGTATATTTTTCCTGCCACCAGAGGCCGCTGTGTGGCAGGCTTTTCACTTGTGAAAGGAGAGAGAGAAGGTGGTGGGAGGGGGGCTTCTGTAGTTTTGCGGCCACATGGTCAATGGAGACTTCGCTTCATTTTTGCTGCTGAGCTGGTCAGAGCCACCATGGGACGCACGGGCAGTCTACTCTAGGTGAGCGATATTTCATATATGCGGGGGCAAATCAGCTCTTGGTCTCTCACTCTCATGGTTTATTGAGCTGCTTCTGCCCTGCCTCCTGGCTGGAGGATTTCGTTGCTTGATCACTATATGAGAGAGGGGTGGTGGTTCGTTTCTGTTCTAGAATTAACTTGGAAGGGGGGAACATTGCTTGATCACTATATGAGAGAGAGAGGGGGGGTTTCATTTCTGTTCTAGGATTAACTTGGGAGGGGGGACGTTGCTTGATCACTATATGAGAGAGAGGGGGTAGTTCATTTCTGTTCTAGAATTAACTTGGGAGGGGGGGGACATTGTTTGATCACTATATGAGAGAGAGGGGGGTTTCATTTCTGTTCTAGAATTAACTTGGGAGAGGGGGACGTTGTTTGATCACTATATGAGAGAGAGGGGGGTTTTCTGTTTCTGTTCTAGAATTAACTTGGGAGGGGGGCATTGCTTGATCACTATATGAGAGAGAGGGGGGTTTCATTTCTATTCTAGAATTAACTTGGGAGGGGGGGATGTTGCTTGATCACTATATGAGAGAGAGAGGGGTAGTTCATTTCTGTTCTAGAATTAACTTGGGAGGGGTGGGGGGTGGGGGATGGTGCTTGATCACTATATGAGAGAGAGAGAGAGAAATGGGGGGGGGGTTCGTTTCTGTTCTAGAGTTTACTGCTTACAAGCAGTTGGTAACCCTAGGGGGCTGGTTTACTATTCTGCACTTTCTTTGCTTCCCAGGAATTTTTTAAAATTAAAAATGAGTAAGGTAAAGGTAAAGGTTTCCCTTGCTTGAAAGCCAGTCGTATCCGACTCTAGGATTCAGTGCTCATCTCTGTTTCAAAGCCGAAGAGCCAGCATTGTCTGCGTCTGCAGACATTTCCGTGGTCATGTGGCAGGCATGACTAGACACCAGAGCACACGGAACGCTGTTGCCTTCCCACCAAAGTGGTCCCTATTTATCTACTTGCAATTTCTTGTTTTCAACTGCTAGGATGGCAGGAGCTGGGACAAAGATGGGAGCTCATTCCATCCTGCAGTACTCGGGAATCGAACTGCTGACCTTCTGCCTCCCAGTCAGCATCTTAGTCACTTAAGCCACTGAGTAAACAAGAAAGAAAACAAAAGTCCCCCAAGAAGATGGGGAAAGGGTTCTTTGGCCCACACAGCTTTGTGCCCATTGCATCTACAATACCATCTAGCCATCTTATTTTTGGCCACCCCCTTCTTTTGTCCTCCACCTTTCCCAGCATCAAGGCCTTCTCAAGTGAATCCTCTCTTCTCATTTGATGTTCAAAGTACTTTAGCGTCATCTTTACTATTTGACCTTTAATGAGCAGTCATGGTTGATTTCTTCTAGGATCGACCTATTTCTAACACCACATTTCAAAGGCATCTATTTTTCTGCACTCAGCTTTCCTAATGGTCCAGCTCTCACACCCATACATTACCACCGGGAATACCATTGCTTTGACTATGCAATTTTTTGATTGCAAGGTGATGCCTCTACTTTTAACTATGTTCCCCAGGTTTCTCATAGCTTGTTTCCCAAGCATCAGTTGCCTTTTTATTTCACAGCTGCAATCACCATCTGCAGAGATCTTTGATCCTAAGAAAGAAAAATCTGCCAGTCGTATCCAACTCTAGGGTGCAGTGCTCATCTCCATTTACAGCCAAAGAGCCAGTGCTGTCTGTGTTTGGAGACATTTTTATGGCCATGTGGCAGGCATGAATAGAGCCCAGGAAGTCACAAGGCTATATTTGGCCACGGCCACAGATTTGGCCACACCCACAGAGGGATGTGGCCAAAATTTCCCTTATTTTCAAATCCAAAACTTGACAGGTATATTCTGGCACTGTGCAGCTTTCCCATGGCCACATTGGCTGGCTGCACAGTGGAGAATTCAACTACCAACAAAGGGCATACAGTGTCCAAAATCCTCACACCAAGTTATACTGGAGTAACACAAATGGCATAACTTTTGGAGGTGATTTGCCTTAAATTAAGAAATAGCTATAGATATTATATGTTATATAATTATTTGTGTTACTCAGTGTGCAACTTACAATTTCTATAGTGATTTATTAATGTGGGACAATTTTCCTCCCAGAGTTAATGTCATTTGCATACCTACACAAGACGATTTCAGCCAATGTTTATATGAGATGGACTGCAGTGGCTCAAGTGATTAAGATGCTAAACTTGCTGACTGGAAGGTCGGAGTTCAATTCCCAGGTACTACATGACGGAGTGAGCACCTGTCTCTGTCCCAGCTCCTGCCAACTGAGCAGTTCGAAAGCTATAAACAGAGATGAGCATTGAACCCTAGAGTCGGATATGACTGGCTTTCGAGCAAGAGTGACCTTAACCTTATATGAGCCAGAGGCATTTGCCACAAATGATAGCCTCATGTCAAAGACTTCCTATTCTTTAACGTATCTCAATGTATTGCATATCCAAACACAATTATGCTGAGTTTTCTACACTCCCTTTTCAGTTATGTTAGTTGAAATCCAGGTTCGTAAGTTAGAGTGCACAAGACTGATGAACAGGTATAGCAGTTCTTAGGAAACATTTCTGACCCACACCCCATCCAAATGGCTTTATGTTTCATGTGGACTACCTTTCATGATGGGGAAACTGTCAGGGGCCATTGGATGGGGGATAGTTTTTAATTTGCAAAAGCTGCTGGTGCCTAGATGTCTTGATTGGTAATCATGATTTTGGTGAAAGACAGTGGCAAAAGAGACACTGCTAGAGACTTAGGACTTCCATGATGGGAATCATACATTTTTAATTCCTGAAAAACTGTCCATAACTGTCCATAACTGATGATACCATCAGCCTTACATGGCACAAGTTACACTGCAGGATTTTTGCCAGTGGCTGCCACTGGGGTAATTTATAAAGGCAAGTTGTACTTTGAATTGTGGAATAGAAGGGTAAGAGACACCCTGTTCAGTAACTACCTGATCTACTCTACATTCTGAAGTGTAAAGAAAAGTACTTGAAAAAAATCACTATTTTAGGAGGGGTAGGGCTGTGTTGATTGGAGTTCAAACTTTAATAGCTGAAACTCATGTACACAATGTCCTGTTAAAACCACATTCTTTAGCCTTCTGACTCCAATTAGATTTCTCTATAGTAAGTGTTTTGGAGGTCAGGACTGGAGGCTGAAATGCTAAGAACACTTTCATGAAAATGAATCTCATGGATTTAAATAGCACTTCTCAGAACTATGCACAGATTTGCAGTGTTAGCGACAGTTTCTCAGAAGCATAGTGGATATACAGAGGATAGCAGTGCTAAGCTCTGAAGTGTTTATAGCTCTGTTTCTCAGACTGTTTTATACCAGACTACTTGAATTTAATCTGGTTTAGTTCATGGTCAGCCAAATACCCTGTTGAGAGCCTGGAGATAAGAGTCAGAGAGATTTGGAAGCTCCAAGGACATTCCAAATGCAACAAAAGATCTGCTCAATTTCCACCAGAATGACTGTTGACTTGCCAGGAGTGGTCAAATCAGACATATGGATCAATAAGGCATGAAATTGGTCAAGCAGGCTAATGTTAGAGAGCTGGGAAATTGTGTGATTAAAGCTGACTGATAGTCAATTGCTGCAGCTGTAGGTTCTAGGTGCTTAAGAAAAAAAATTCCCATTAAAAAAAGAATTTACCAATATTTGCAAATTTCATATTTGAAACAGAAAGCACTGGAGAGTCCAATATTTTCAGTATGGAAGAATGTGAAATGACACCTTGGTATTGTACAGATTTCCCTTATAGGCTATCTCTTCTGGGATGCATAGTGGGGAACTAAAGTTGCCACTTTTGGCTCCCCAACCCGACACCTAACTATGGAGCTATCCAGCCAACTATGACATAATGAAAGGTGCAACTACACAGTGAGAGAAATGCAAATTGGCTTGCATTCTCTCCCTTAGAAGTTGCAATGGGGGATTCAGTTCTCTTTGATTGAAGTGGTCACATAGGCTGAGGAGTAGCATTGCAGTTCTCTCAAAGTGCCTGTAGGTCGTGTGGATCAAAAAAGCTGCCTTAAGAAGGCTTTTCTTGACTCTATTTCCTTAGCTTATCTCTCTGACAGGAGAGCTAATTAAACTGGAAAAACGTTTGATCACCTAGGAGAAACTGCAAAAAATAATAAGAGTTTTGAAGAGAGGCTTCATGTGTTAGTGCCATGTGTTGTGTATGTGCATGTGCATTCTCTCTCTCCTCATCCTCCCTCATGAAGCAAGAGGTGAGGGGGAAGGTGCTTTGCCAAAGCTCCAATTTGTGTATGCATATATGTGGTTGATTAGTCTTTCCTTTCTGCATCAGTTCAAAGCAACCACACCATTTGAACTGAAGCAAAGGGTTTTGATTTGTAAAAAGGTCTCTAGTGGGATGGAAAAACCTATAGATTAAGGCCATGGGACTCCAGGCTGATTAACATTTCCTATTGTGTCTTGTGGTCAATGGGGAATATGTGAATCAGACTACCCCCAAACTCATAGCATGTTCTGCATTTCCCCCCATGTAGTCAGGTTCTAAAATTGATTTAAATATTTTGTCTTTATTGGTTTGGGCTTCATATTAAAAATTTCAACTTTGATTGGCTAAATTACCATTCTAGCTCATAAAAATATCAAATTAGGATAGATCTTTAGTGGTTTGTTCCATCTTCTTGATACTATGATTTGGACCAGAGACTTATAGAACATCTTATAATCTTTTTACAGTGATTTCTAGTTAAGAGTTGGGAATAAGTAGTGCTTATACAGTGCTGTTCGCTATGAATGAATAGTCTACTCAGATTTGAATGCTTGACTAAAGTTGGAGAGCCTATGCAAATGAAGCTACCATTCCACATTGCAAGAACCCTGGATTTCCAGAGTGTAGAAATTTTAGTAAAAATAATTAATGCTCAAAATCCTAAACATTAGTGATGGGAGTGGGGTGGCTATTGATGCATATAGGTTTTCTTTGAACTATTCTGATAAATATAAGGTTTCCAGAGAGTATCCTTAGCAACACTCAACTATGACAAGCAATTTAGTCTACTAATTTTATCTGTGAAAGTATTCTATACTATAATCAGTATTCATTTTCAGAGCAGCTAATTACATTTCAGATGAAACTAAATAACAAAAGTAAAGAAAATTACCAAAACAATTAAAACCAGAATAAAATCCAGCTACATTTGTGTAGAAAGGATGAGAGAATAAAGAGGATTTCATCTGGCACTGACATTAGGTGAACAGCATTGAGACAAATGCTTTGAAAAGAGATATCAAAGCAAAAATAAAATACAATTTTCAGCTCACATGTATCTGAGTTTCTATCAAGCCAACAAGGTAATGGCTCAGGTGCGAAGAGGTAAGATAAGATCCCCTGAAGAGGATCTGATTCAGGACCCTGAAGAGTATCACAGGTAGAAGTCCTGAGATTCTTGGCTAGTGTTCAGGACTACATCTAGCACCTTGAAACCAAGGTAAGAAGCAAAGTACCTCAGAAGAGAGTTGGAACATTACCAGGGTTGTATAACCTGGCCAAGGGAATTCTTCTGGGAACTGAATCTACTTATATGTCACATGTGATTACTTTAAAGGGCTAGCACTTTCCCCTTCATTTTTGGTTGGGGTGGGGGAGGGTTGGAGGTTTCATTTAGTAATGATTTGGAAAGGGGGATGATACTCAGGCCCTCCTGTTCACTGGTGCACAAGATCAACTTTTCTGAGTTGGAGAGCATTGTACTTTTCTGGGCATAAGTTAACCATGACCCTACCCTAGCAGAGTGAAAATCCCTGCTATTATGATTGTGCAGGATCACATAATTGCACAAGTTTTTGTGTGAGGGATTGTGCAACTAGATGTGTAGGTGGTTGCTTGGATGCCACCTTTAGGCTAATTCAGAAAATGTACAGCTGTTAGTGTGATGGGTCTTACACTAGCACAATGCTATGCTTGAATAGAGAGCCTAGCTGAGTCCTAGTGCAATATTACTGTGGGAGTGGTATGATATCCCAAGTGGTATGATATCCCAAGTGGTATGATATCCCAAGTGGACCATCCTTCTTCGGGTGAGATGAGGTTTAATTCCTCCCCAGATTTTTTAAAAACTAAGAATTATAATTTTAAATTATAAGAAACACAGAGTGTTTTCTTGAGAGATACAAAAATGCAGAAACATTTTTTGCTACAGAAACATGGTTATGCTTCCAGAAATACCTTTTCTTTATTAATTCTCACAGTCACATGTCTTCTTTGGAATTTTACAGTGCCTTCATTTGAAGAACCCCTCACATCACTTAATATTTGTATTTAAAAAAAACCAACAATGGGAACAGCAGCTAAAGCAGATTAAGACAATGATTTAAGATTAGCATCATAAACATTTAAGTAAATACAAGTTTACCTTTTCATACAACATAGGTTTGGTGCCAGGTGAGCTTTCCTAGTGAAAGCATTTTTAATTTGGGGTACCTACTTAAAAATGAAACTATCATATCACTGGCCTCTAAAGGTGAGAAGAACTGAAGAAAGAAATCTAAAGATTGTTTTAGCCACTCTCTATATTCTTATGGGAGAAGATAGCCTTTAAAAGTACAAGATATGTGACAATCACTTAACCAGTTAGCAAAAGAATTAGAAACACTGAGGGAAGATGAGACTGCCAAAGGCTGCTTGTCATGATAGCTGTATAGCACTTCAAGGATAAGAGGCAAAATGGTCCAAAATAACATTTACTGAGAGACGAAATTAGGGAAAAAATTCTGCTCTCAAGTTTCATT
The DNA here is from genome assembly GCA_035047305.1 of Bradypodion pumilum. NCBI lineage: Eukaryota > Metazoa > Chordata > Lepidosauria > Squamata > Chamaeleonidae > Bradypodion > Bradypodion pumilum. Next base: position 112,789,354 of record JAWDJD010000001.1, on the reverse strand, counting down.
TGTAGTCTATTCATAGATGACTCTTTCTGGTTTTTTAATTAAACAGATTTATTGGTGATATTAACAAACTGATACAAAGCACACTTCAGATAAAATTATAACAATGAGCTTTGTAGGTTGTGAGAGAAAGAAACAACAAATATAGGGAGTTGAGAAAATTCAAAGAAATGATAATACAGAGGGAGAAGGAAGATGAAAATAAGATAATGAAATGAATGATTTGTAGAATTTTTAGAATATTAATAGCGGCTGAGGACCTTCAGAAGGTTCTTAAAACAGCATGAGAAAAAGATATGGATGGGAAATTAGATTCAAGGTGTGGATGGAATAATATTTGGGATAAAATGATTTTATTTATTTATTTATTAAAATTTGTATCACCACCCGGTCGCGGAGCGACTCTGGGCGGCTTACAATCAGACATAAAAACATAAAAACATCCATACTAAAAATAATTTAAAAACCAACTCATTAAAAAATCCATTAAAAACCCACCCACCCCATGTGTAAAAGAGGGACAGTTTAAATGAGCCAACGGGCAGGAGCCACCACCCCATAAAGGAATTTTTTTTTGTAAATTTCTTTGTAGATGTTATTTAATGCCAACGAAAATGAAGTGGATTGATCCTAATTATTTTACATTATGTTGGAGATCTAGTTAGGTACTTATTTTCATATGTGGTGAGAATGTATATTGACTCTGAAACTTTGGAGGCCAATGTTTAAGGAAACAAAGGAAATTTTGTTGTTCATTTGCATAGTTGAGTCTGACCCTTTGGGACCCCATGGACCATTGCATGCCAGGCACCCCTATCCTCCACCATCCTCCTCAACCTGCCCAGCCCTGTGCCCATTGCATCAACAATACCATCTATCCAACTCATTCTCTGCCACCCCCTTCTTTTGCCCTTGGCCTTTCCCAACATCAAGGCTTTCTCAAGTGAATCCTCTCTTCTCATTTGATGTCCGAAGTACTTTGGCTTCATCTTCAATATTTGAACTTCCAGGGAGCAATTGGGTTTGATTTCTTTTAAGATTGACCTATTTGTTATCTTTGCTGTCCAGGATACTCTCAAAATTCTCCTCCATATAAATATAGTATCTTCCCCTAAAATAGCATTTTTACCTAATTTTGATGATGATGATGATGATGATGATGATGATGATGATGATGATGATGATGATGATAATAATAATAATAATAATAATAATAATAATAATAATAATAATAATAATAATAATAATAATAATAATAATAATAATAATAATAATAATAATAATAATAATAATAATAATATTTATACGTATACAGGTATAAGTACTCAGTATAGTACTCAGAACACTTGCTGGGTGGTTCACAAAGTAATTAGCATTTTGCCTCCAACACACCTTGGCAGGACAGAAGACAGAGTCAACATTGAGTCTGTTGGGATCAAATTCAGATTTCAGCAGAGTTTTGGCAGCGCCTTAACCACTCTGTCACAAATGATCAAGGGAGATGGTTGAAAACAGAACTAATTTCAAATGTATTAACAGCAGCAAGATTAATGATAACAAACAATTAGAAAGTTAAATATGCTTTTCCATTGTCCAATTGATGTAGCCAAGTTTGGAATATAGCTATTAATGGTAAATTGACATATATTAACATTAGAAAGAAATTGTTGAAAGAGAATGTTTATAATAACATTTGGGGAGATTTTACAGAATATGTATTAATTAAAGGTCATTTGCTTGCACAAAATATTGCAATTTTGAAAGGAATATGGGGCACTTGATTATGCTTTGTATTGGTGCTATATTTTGCTTTGTATTGGTGCCATATTTTGCTTTGTATTGGTGCTATATTGTATTTCTGTACGTTATGCATTGTGAACCGCTTTGGGTTGTCTGCTGGACGAGGAAAGCGGTATATAAGAATAAATTTCAATTCAATTCAATTCAATTATGGAGAGAAAAAAGGGATGTTATCTCTAGTTGTTAAGGTGTACAATATAGTTACAATATGTATAATATAGTTATGTATGGATAAGTTGTTAAGATGTATAATAGAGTTACAATAATTGTTTTTTTGTTATATTTATTTTTTGTTAAATTGTAAAACAAGAATTAATTTAATAAATGTACTGAAGTTATAAGTAAACTGGAGAAAAGTCAAGTAATATCAACACTGGTAAGTTATATTCTGTGATTTAGCACTTGCATTCATACTAACCACATTTTCCATACTTCAATGCCAGTCCTGCCTATAATACATGATAGTGATCCATAAGTAACTGAGACAAGGCTGTCTCTATGCAGATAAATAACGGTTTTATAGAGCTCCATATTCTTATGTGCCTTCTGGCACTTGACATGATGGGCACTAGTCCCAAATCTCACTCCCTCTCACCTTGAATCACTATTTTATCATAATCGTACTTGTCAGAGCACATTAAAATCGATGGGGCTTGCTAGCAATGTGATTAAAGCTGGAATGACAGACAGGCAATAAAATTTCACTTGTAATACCAAAATCCAGTTATTGTGACTATTGCTGAGGTGTTATGATTGAGCCATTCATTTATCATGGCCCACCAGAATGAGTCTGTCTCTGAAAATGAAGCCAATTGCAATAGCTGTGACTGCTACCATATGGAGGAAGTTATTCATGAAGACATCAATGCAAAACTGAATATTAGCAGTCTTAAACATTTGTTTGATAAATTTCGCTTGTGTGCTGCAGATGGCAGCTTTCTTGATCTAATTTCACTAGCTCAACATTCACAGTTTTATTAATAAATTTAAATGAGATATATTATGATGAAAAAAATCGAGGAACTGACTCATCGTACAATTTTAACAGTAGCCCAAGATGAAGGTATATCACCATCCATGTGACCATAACCCATTTCTTAGAATCTTAACAAGACTTATTTCAGTTGGATAAAATTGAAAATCCTTCTAAGTAAGCTTACCTTTCTGTACTCAAGTTATAGTTCAATATCATTTTCTTCTGAACAAAGTTGAACTGACTACCTTGTTTCTAATAACAGTACATAGCTGAGTTGGTCTTGTATTTTCAGGAATGCTGCTATATTGGTGACGGTCACATTCATTAAGATCAGTGCTAGACCTTTTCAGCATCCAGTGCTGATGAGATTAAATGATAATGAGTATGATAATGTCTCAGGCATGGGTACATTATGTACAATGAAATTGCAGTTCAGAGCCAGTTGTTTTATGACCATTGATTCTAGGACTTTAGGTATTTATTGATTTGTCATTCTGAGTATATAGAAGTTGATGCAACCTATTTTTTGACACTGAAAAATTAAGTCTGCTTGCAAATCCTTCAACTTGTGTCTCTATTTCTTTATTCTCCTCATTAAACTAGATTATTGCACTGGAAATGGAGTTTCTTTGTTCTGAATTGATTTATCTATGTTTCTGAGGTTTCATTGGGCAAACATTTTCAGGGAATTGTACAGAAGTGGGATTGCACTAGGGATCAAATGTCAACCAATAAACTTGAACTCCTCTCTCCAGAGTACCTTGATGTCTAAACCTTTAGATCTTTAAGGATAATAATAGATGGAGGACTTGGTGGCAATTTGCTAATATGCACGTTCTCAGAAGTAAGCAACACAGAGATGTGGAGCTACCACAGTCTCATAGATCTCATTCATGCATCTGACAGCAAGGTCTCATAAGGCAATTTTTAAACCAAGACATGCTCATATGAATGAAACTAACCTTTTAGAGAACCTTTGTGGTGTAGAAGTGACAACCCTGTGATGTTTAGGTGGATTGTGACATATAAACGAATGATGGAGAAACCTCTTGACGAGATTTCATAGTCAGGGATGATTTAATTTTAATTCATTATGTTATTTACTTAATGCCTAGTGTGCCTTAACAATTAATCTGTCTTTAGTCTGTAAAAGTGTTTAGTTTTAATTAGTTTAAACGGATCCATTTTGGAAGGTTGCTATGCGCAGAAGCCAACTCCTGACCAATTAAAAGTTGCAGGTCAACCTGCTCTTTGTTCCCAGACAGTGAACCTGGGAAGATGTCTGCTCTCAGGCCAAGCACCTGTATGCCACATGCTTCCCAGATGCACCACCTATGGATAGACGTGAGAAGCATGTCTTTCTGATGGGAATGCTGATTAAATGTCCTGTCTCACACTGGACTTCAAAAAGCAGGTGTCTGTCAATCAGAACATCTCTGCACACGTTCTCACCAAAACAGTATAAATATTTGGCTGATTGAGCCCAATTATCAGAGGGATAGGGCAGTAATCTCAGATCACATCGAGATGCTGCTCTCCGCCTTCCAGAACCGATCCGAACCATAACCCATTGCTTGGATGCGTGGCTCGCTCAGCCGCACTCTTTTTGATAAGTATTGCTTTTCTGAAATGCTTTCTTATTTTCTTAGATACATATATTTTGCTTAGAGTAGATTAGTGAGGATTTTTATGTTGGAATTCTCTATTTTTATTCCAATAAACCCTTTAAAATGATTTCTTCGTTAAGAAGAGTTATTCTGTTTCCTTCCAGCCATGAAGGAGCAGAAGGGGAATTTTTCAGATAAGGCCTCGTTAGTTTCAACACCAAAGCTTTGTTTTTCGGCCAGCGCAGCTGAAGCCGATAATCAAAGGAAGCTAGAGGGGAGAGATTTTGGGAGTCTTGCCTTCCCAGGACTGAGCCTCACCCCCCCTCGCCAAAGCTGCAAAATCGAAGGCCAAATTCCCACCATATTATTTTGATAAGGTGGTGCTAGTTCTAATGGGCAAAGATGCTACCAGTCCCAGAGGACTTTGCAGAGTTTTTCAAACTGTGATACTTTTAAAGGCATCACCATTACCCCTTAGAACACCCATTTTCTCGCTGGTTTTCCCTGCCCAGGTTTACCCAGTTGAGGCGCCCTTTTGCAACACTACCAAAAGTCCACTGGGCTTTCCCTCACTGAGTCGGCAAACCATCCCGACATTCTGGGGAAGAGGTGACCAGACCAGCTGATCAGCGGGAGAAAGTTTAGGTGCAGCCAAGGCCGGGTCTGTGTTTGCAGGTGGCGCAGCAGACAGGTGCCTAGCCACGCATACCCGATACCTCTTACTCTACAAGGTGGCCCATAAGTCCCTACCCGGCCCGAAAGTCCCTACCTATCCAAATATCTTATGTATCCAGTATATCTGTGTGCTGTCCCTCATTCCTACAGCATAATATTATATTATGTGATGTGACGTTCATGTTATTGTTCTGAATGCTGTGGTAACAGCTGCCTTCAACTCATCATTAGAATTATAACATTGTTTAGACACAAATAGAGTAGGGCTTTTCCTTGGGGAAGGAGGAAGCGCTCCCATTGGGCTGCTGGGCAGATGGGTGGGGTGAATCCTGGTGAGACAGTGCACATGCCCTCAGAGAGGAGAGGTAGGGACTTTCGGGCCAGGTAGGGACTTACGGGCCACCCTGTATTTTTGTTTGCTCGAACTTTCTTTTTACAAAAATATTCTAATTAATACAGCATAGTTCTAGATATAAAATAACACCATGCTAGGCAGATGCACTGTAGTAGTGCTGTGTCAGTTAGTTAATTTAACAAAAAAAGAGGTACATTATCATGGCTGGACCTCCTACACAAAAAGGCACACACAGCAACTAGAGAGAAATCTAAGAGAATTTCAAGATACACAAATGTTGATGCAAGCACATGAACAGATTTCTTGTGGTGAATTCCACCAGAGAAGTTGAGGAGGGTGGAAGAGGAACACCTCCAAATATATTCTCTTCAGAAAGGTGGGGAATTGGCCAGGAAGGGGAAATAAAATGAAATTATGCAATAATCAAAAGGAGGACAAAATGAAGCCATCCAAAAATCTGTCTGGATCCTTCGCATGGGAAAAGAAACATCTCAAGTGTGAGCGGAAGGTCTCCGCAAGTGTGAAATACAACAGCTCACACTAAGGATATGAATCTTTTAAGTGTGAACTTGAGCACTCCAAATTCCCCCCTTAAGACAGAACCTATGTTTCATAGCTTGGAAGAGATACTTTTTTAAAACTACAGGACTAATTGGAGAGCATAGTCCAAAAGAATAACTTTCCTCAACTTGGGTGTAAGTTACGCAGAAACAACATGTTAGGCTAAATTCAACTTTTACAGAGTGTCTGTGGATGGGCAGTGGGGGGACATGTGGAAAAATGACACAGTCTACTTTTGGCTTGACATTCTTGTTTTCTGAGTACAAGTGAATTCCTGACACATAGCCTAAGTTTAAATTCCAAACTGTAGCAAAAACATTGCCTGCATATTTGGCAGGAATTCCAACCAGTTCAGGTCAGTGTCTGCTGCAGTGCAAAAGAAGAGAAAGACGAAAGAGTAAGCGGGGGAGGAGGAAGGGAAGAAAGGAAGGTCCCTGCATAAAGCACAAGGAAAATAACTCAGAGCAAAACATGAGGAACAGCATGTGACATTTTGTGAAGTGCAGCATTACTATTGCTTAAGGATTAACATTTTACAGCCCCTTTTGGAACACTTCCTTCTCCTATGCACTGAGCTGGAATGTTTCATTAAGGGGGGGGAATTTGCATGGGGAAATGGGGAAGGGGTTAGGAAGGGGTCAGAGCTTTCAAGCTGTGACCATGTGAATAAGTGAGACTTTAAAAAAATAAATATATAATGGCATGCTTATTTTGATTATTATTATTATTTTTTGGGGGGAATAATCCCTAACAAGGTACTTAGAAATGTATTGTTTTGAGATTTCCCATGAATTCAGAAGTCTCAGGCGTCAGTGGGCTGGAAACAGGCAGGTGAAGATAAAGCAACTGTTCTGTGGAGTCCAAAGCATTCCAGCCTTCAGTTCCAATAGTTTGTGTTGTAGAGGTTGGAAAAATTAGTAGTTTGGATTTTAAAAAATCCCAGAATCCACCTCCTTGTGTGAGAGTTGTAGTCTAAAGAAATAAGTTTCTGAGATGTAGCTGAGAATTATTAAAAAACAAAGAGGTTGGTGTACAGTTCTGAAAGTTTAATGCCAGTTATTGGTAAGGAAAATGTATAGGTTGGTTTCTTTTTGAAAGACTTGTTGAGAAATCTCTGCAACATGGTTTTGGAGATGTTTTCCAGGTATCCATTGCCTATTGATGCTCATGTGGTCTAGGGACATGGATGCATATGCACCCCTTCATGTTCAGCAATGCATGAGGAGCATGCTGGATAGTACATTTCATGCTGATCATCTGTGTCCTCAATTGTTTGCATCTTCAGCCACTGGAAAAAATGAACCTTATGCATGCATTAACATAGATGTATAGAACTCTTCCATATATAAGTGTCTGGCAGGACATTACACTATGGTAATGTAGTAGACCATACAGCTAGCGGCTCAACACCGAGTGTTGGGCAGCGGTAAATAACCTGACTCCCTAAAAGGGGCCAACAGCTACGGGCAGATGAGCTCCTTTAGGTGAGGTGATGGTCCCCTCAGTGGAGGAAATGCCACTGGAAACCATCATATTGGGCTGAATGGCAAAATGAGTGAAGGGAGAAACCCTTCACTATTCTGATTCCCAACGGTCATGGAGGTGGAAGAGGCTATGCCAGATGGATTGGCTGTGAAAGTGCACCATGTCAATTTCCTCAAGACATGTTAAATCATGCATGTCTCATTTCATATGTGCCACAGGAGATGACTCTGTGATCATAGTATGTGTGTCACTTCATGGCAAGCTGGGATCCACCTAAAACACATGCATGCCAATGGCATTTTCCTTGTTTTTTACTCTTCTTTCACACACCCATCAACTATGAAAATGATTTTCTTATATATAATTTTTTAATTAAGTTTTTCAAACAAATACAAAACAATACCTAATACAATAAATGACTAAAATACAAAGTAAACAAACAATGTAAAAAATAATAATAAAAAGAGAAGAAAAACATGAATTAAACACCACCTATCCTAATACAATTTTATATCTATCTTTATAGTTCATTTGCAATAAAACCTCCTATTAAAAGTAATTCGCTTAATTTTAACATGGCGGTTATTCTCTAACATTAACTAGTATTACTAACACAATTTCCCAGGAAAATGATTTTCAGGGGAAAAATTAATACTTGGACATGAATAGCAGCTGATGATGATTATAAGACCTTCTTGTAGTCATCTGATTGTGGCGAATGTGTCCTCTAGGTGGAGGATCAAAGTTGGCCATGGATGGATTGGTTCAAAATTTCAAGTATATCATGTGATCACCAGGAAATAGTTTGCACTGGACTTTTCTGCAAATTTATTTATTTATTTATTTATTTATTATTTAGATTTGTATCCCGCTCAATTCGGCATAGGCCAACTCAGAGCGGCTAACAGCAAGTTAATATAAGTACAATGTAACAGTGTGATAATGCAAAAATAAATAATCAATACACTTACAATACAATTACAATAAATTCCACAATACAATTTATCAGTACAACAAGTCAAAATATCAACAATCAGTATATCAAAAGGAAATATCCAAAAAACATATCAATAAGCATATCAACAAAACAGTGAAGCCACAGGACATGTCAAAAACAATCTAACCAGTAATAGAAAAAGAGACTTGGAAAATCCAGCTGCAGATGAGGAAGTGGCAGCTCCAGCTTCTTTTGAGCTCCCTGCCTGGTGGGGGGCCAGAGGAATGGGCGCCGGGCACAGCAGCCTCCCATCCTGGGACTAATGGGAGAGGCTCAAGTCCGGTGTTGTCTGGAGGTGGGGAATCGCTTTTGGGACCGCGGAAAAAGTGAGCCTCAGGTGTGGCCAGTTCTTTCCTCCCCACCTCCTCCTCCGGCCGGCTGCCAGGCGAGCTCCGCGAGGACTCCAAGCCCTGACGTAGATGGTGTCATTTGGAGGTGGGGAGCCGCTTTTGGGGCCATGGAAAGGCGAGCCCCAGGTGTGGCCAGTTCTTTCCTCCCCACCTCCTCCACCGAACGGCTGCCAAGTGAGCAGCTGTTTTCACTCCCCGCCGACCGGCCGGGCCGGGGGAGAGCGCAGAGCTTCGGCGTCCGGGGCTGGCGGCAGCGCTTTTGAGGGCGCGCATCACCCTCAGCTGTTTTCACTTCCTGCCGACCGGCCAGGCTGGGAGAAGGGCGCAGAGCTTTGGCGTCCGGGGCTGGCGGCAGCGCTTTTGAGGGCATGCATCACCCTCAGCTGTTTTCACTCCCCGCCGACTGGCCAGGACGGGGGGAGGGCGCAGAGCTTCGGCGTCCGGGCTGGCGGCAGCGCTTTTGAGGGCGCGCATCACCCTCAGCTGTTTTCACTCCCTGCCGACCAGCTGGGCCGGGGGGAGGGCGCAGAGCTTTGGCATCCGGGGCTGGCGGCGGTGCTTTTGAGGGCGCACATCACCCTCAGCTGTTTTCAATTCCCACCGACTGGCCGGGCCGGGGGAAGGGCGCAGAGCTTTCAAATGAGAGGCACTCAGCTTTCCAAGGACTGATAGGGCTTATTCTGAAGTTAGTTTCACATCAGGACTGTTGAGGCAATTTGGGTTGTTACTGAATTCTGGCTCCACACAGTCATTCAGTCTACTGGTGTATGTTATGTGTATGTTATGTGTGTATGTATATACAATACTGTACTTAATTTAGAAAACCTTTCAAGTTCATCAAAGTTGTGGAGAAGATAGTTTAAGAGTATTTTCAAGACAATGTAGACATGATGTATAGAATCCAACAAAATGAAACAATAGCAGTCAGATCACCAAACCCCATTGCAGAGAGGCTAAGCTCATATAATGGCATAGTGGAATGAGGCCTCTCAGGGTTGAAGCCTCAGGACTTTCTGGGTAGCAACTACTAAGATATTGTCCATCCCTTAGGATTTTCTGTTCCTTCTGAGCTAGTGAGCTGCCACCCTCTCAGTATGAATTTTCCTCAGAAGAGTATACTATCACAGGTTATCTGTGCTGTACTGCAAAAGTATTGAAGGGTGGTTTGGTCTTGAACGGGCAGTTCAGAACTGTTAGCTTTACAGAAGACCTGCTTATCAATTGTTGACATACACTTATTCAGCATTCTTCATGTTGGACTGGCTGGTTATGGGGACTATCACAATGACAACTTATACCTCCTACCTTACCACTACACCATGCCACACATATGAGCAGTCAAGAAGCTTCCTGGAGCCAAGGTTCCAGTCCACAACACACACACACACACAATATATTTTTAAATTTAAAATTGCGGCCCTGGTTGCAGGGTTTATCTTTAGCCTGTACCCAGCATCCACATATGCTGGGAATGTACATACAAAAAGAGAGCACCCTGAAAAAAAGAACCACCTAATGTAGTCTCAAAACACACATTTTTGGGGAGAGTTGGGATGCTCCAGTGACCAAAATGGGTGGATGCTATAAAAAGGGCACCCTCTAAACACCCTGAAGAGCAAACATATTGCATTTCTTTGTTGGTAAACACTGTATAGTGGAGAGCAGGAACAGAGATGTTACAACTATCTTTGGCAGCTCATGACAGGTACTGCTTGGGTGGGATGATGCCTCCTGGCTTCCAAATTTTGTAATATCTCTAGCAGCCCAACCCATAAGCTGCTCTTGACAGCTCTACCTTTAATAGTGAGTGAAGCTGTGGTAAGTACAGTATCTGCGATGGTTATTCTACTTGCATGGCAAGTGCCCACAGGGAGGAGTGAAGTTAGATGTTTTCCACCAGAATCCTAAACTTATCATTTTTATTATTTATATTGTCCCTCCCCCGCATCCTGGTGATGCTGTTGGCTCTTTGGGGCTGGTTTCTTCTTTTCCAGATTTGAGTACCAGTTTTCTTGGGATGGAGTTATTTTTATGCTAATGTAAATCCGCAAAATAATTGGCCAGACGCCAGTTCTGCTGTGTTACCTCCACCTATTTACAAAGTTGCCTATAATCATAATTTTAATTATGAAAACGCTGACTTCTGTTGGAATTTTTAAAAAACCACGGAAAGCATGTTTCCCAGGCACATATGAAGTTGCCAGCAGTGTGGTACATGTTCCTATAGTAGTAATTATTACAATGTTACCCTCAGAATGGTATGAGGAATGGCCTTATTTATGAAGTTTGGATAAACCATGCTTTTCTTTTGAAGTGCTATCATCTGGGATAATGCAATTGTGTTCCAAAACTATTTTTATGTGCACTTGTAAATATTAGGGCATTTATATTTATGACTGCAACCTGGCCACACGGTTCATGTTTGAAAAGGAATCTTGTCATGTATTTTTATTCATTTTAACTAAATAACTTGAATTGTTTGCATCTCTCTCTCTCTGAGTCTTTCTCTTTTTGTCTTTGTTTTGGAAGGTGATTGATACTACTTCCCAGATAGGATCATATCACTTGTTATTGCAACACTTATTGGTGATAAAAGTTCAGCAGAAAAATTAAGCAGCTGTAGTGCTGCAGCACAAATTAGTTTAATGTAGGCAGTGAGGAGCAGCTGTTTGGCTGAGGACCTGAATTTCACAGAGGGGGAAGGGTAATTTTTTTTAATGCTGACAGAGTCCCCCCTGCTCCTGTCTTCCTCTCCCTTCCTCTCTCTCTTCCCTCCCCCTACATAAACATTTTTGGCTGTTGCAGCTTTTGTACTGATCATGTGACAGAGTCCCTAGGCAGATAATTTATTTCTGTAGCATTCATGAGCAATCATTAACCTTCAGACTCTGAACTTGCTTTCTGCTTTGTGGCATTTGGAGAGAGTATTTTGTTCTTCTTCCTCTTCCTTTTCATAATCATCAACATTATCATCATCAGTATCCAATTTATAATAGACTCTAATGAATAATACTTAGATTATACTAAAACAGACTTAGCTTATTAGGCTTTTCACATGGTTTGGTGTGTGCTTATAGAGCAGAATTGTCATTTCTTCCCTCCCAATGATATAATATCATCTGTTATTTGTGAAACTCCTTCAGTGTTTCATTTCAAATGCAAGACCATTATTGGTTGGCCCTTGAAACTATTCCTTTTATCCACCACCTCCTCCTTTTCAAAGATAAGATAAAGTACAGGAGGCTTTACTAAAGATGCAACAGGGTTCCTTGTGTGACAGGAGGCATCAGCTCTCCCAATTAAAAAAAAAACAGCCAAAAATTTTCCCTGTATAATGTCTGAAGTTGCTAATGGATCATTGGCTTTGATTCTGAAGTGCTTCTTCTTTTAAACACTTTGAGGGTGTTAATGAATATGAGTGGGTATATACAAGGAGATGTTTAAACAGCCTATAGACATTTTAACCCTAAACTTGATGTCATACCTGTCAAGTATCCTGTATTGGCCGGGAAATACTGTTTATGGCCCTCTTTCCTGCTGTCATCCCATATTGGAGTGGCCGGAAAAGGGGTTGTTGTGCATGTGTGCCTATCAGAGGCAGCGGTGTGCATGTGCGAAGAGGTTGTATCCATGCACAAAGGGGTTGTACGCATGAAGGGATTGCTGCCCGTGCCTGGAGAATTTCCCATATTTTCACAGGCAGCACTTGACAGGTATGCCTGATATGTGTTGGAGGAATTTGGAAGTTAGTTGTTCTCTTTTAATATAGAGCAGGAGTTCCCAACCTAAGACATGTGGGCTGGTTCTGGCCCCTGGTGCAATTTCATGTGGCCCTCTACCCCTCCAAGGGCATTTGAGAAACAAAATGGCCACCCCATTGTGCAGACAGGGCAAAATGGCCATCCGGCCCATAAAGCTGACTAAGAGAGCGTGACCTGGCCCTTGGCTTGTAAAGGTTGGGAACCCCTGATATAGAGAAAAGCGGGGAAACAGTTGAACAGTTTCTTTGGGAAATGAAAAAAAATGATCAGTCGGGATGCTTTTTGTTTAAAGAAAAAAAGCTTTTACTTTTACTACATGGCTTTATTGATTTAGCAAAGGGATTCTCAACCTGTGACCTGTGGGCTGGTTGTGGCCCACAGTGCAATTTCATGTGACCCACCACCACCTCCACCACCCCAGGAAGTGCCATGTGGTAGAGGAAGGGCAAAATGGCCATCCCACCCACAAAGCTGTCTGAGGGAGTGTGACTTGGCCCACGGCTTAAAAAGGTTGAGAACTTCTGGTTTAGACAGACAGATAGTGTGGAGCTACATCTCCAAATATTTATTTTCAGAGGACAGAAAATGGAGGAGATGGAATGGCAGCTAACATTGGAGTAATAAAAAGGAAGGGGTGATCTTGAAGACTGAGACATGGAATCTCCCCAAACTAAAAAGGTTTAGTGACAGATACAGCGCATCCTCCACATAGACATCCCAAATTAAAGGAGCAGCATGCAAGATTTTATTTTCCCAACACCCTTTCTGAAGCTTGCATGCAAGAACCCATAAGTCCCATCTTGATTTGCAAGTTATCAAATGGGTCTTTTTAAAAAATGGTTTAACCAAGATATCTGCTCTCATTTCTGCAGTAGAACAGATAGAAGACCTCTTTCTCCGGTCATAAACCCAGTGTTATTTGGCACCAATATGTTTGGTATGTGGATTCATCTTCTATGACAGTTTGCTGTAACTCTAGTTATCTCTCATCACCTGGACTGCAATCTCTCCATCTATTCCAAAGTAACTTCTGCAGCCATAATTCCTCTCCGCATGCTTCTGCTACAGCAATGAACTCTGACTCTATGGGAGACAGAGTTACAACATCTCATTACTCACTTGCTCATGAGATAGATCCATTTACATACATGAACAGGAGCCCCAGTTTGTGCTTTGGGTTGCGGCTGATCATAAGTCTTTTTGAATGCCTAGCTAAAGTTTTAACAGATATTTAGTAACTCTGTGTTGATGAATTAAGATCTCTGCTCAGTATTTCTACAGCTGCAGCCATCTCAGGTCTAGAAGTGGTGGTGAGAATCATGCACTTTCCTACAGCTGTTTTCTACTTGCTATTGTGAGGCAGAGGTTCACTCTCCTCTTTGCCTCACAATAGCATTTGGGAGATCTAGTTCAATAAGTTCAATGTTTTGCCTTATCAGTAGGAATGACTAAATCGTCTATTGCATTCCTTAATTCTTTTATTTTTGTTTCTTTGCTAAGATGGTGAACAATTTACTTGTACTCTTGGTCTCTTTGGGTTTCAACAACCAGATCATCAACATAGAGATCAATACAAATCTCACATCTCTTATTCTGCTTCTACTATACAAGCACTGGTCTACTCCACCTTGCTTGAAGTCATGATGTAACAGTATCTTGTTTAATTTCCCATTCTGCTGTGTTTCAGTCCCCTTTACTCTGAATAGTAGATCTGGTTGCTCATAGTTCATGAAACTTGGTGGTTATTTCATGTACAAATCCTCTGCAATCTCTCCCTCTAGGAATGTAGATTTGACATCATGGTGTTAGCTTGCAACTGTTCGGAGGCAACTACACTGAGTACAGTTTTGTGATGCTGTGCTTGACAACAAGCACAAAGTTTAAACAAGGGCTGCACGGTGGCGCTGATTCACTGCCGCGCGCTTTGCCGGCCCCGCCCCATGAGAGACGGGACGAGGCCGGAAGGGGTGGGGGCCGGGCCTTCCCTTAAGGGAGAGGCTCAGACTGCCCTTCCTCCTCTTCGCTGACTGGGCCAGGTAGCGTTTGCTGCCTGGCTCCGGTCGGTCGTGCCTTCCACGTGGCCTGGGCCTTTCTGCCTTTGGTCGCGTGGCTTCTTGTCTCCGCGGCGGTTGGCCGCGGCTCCTCTCGCATCTCTAGGAGCATGCTTTGGCAAGTGGCGCCTCTCCGGCCCCCCCTGCTTCCTTTGGGCGCTCGCCAGGGCTCGCGGCCGCCGGGGGGCTTTTTGTCAGCCCGGCTCGACCCCCCCTTCTCGGGCGGGGGCCCTCTGGGCCCTCTACGAGGTGAGGCGCGAGGCTGCGGGGCGCAGCGGCACCCGCCACGGTCCATGCGGTGGCTTCACCGCGCCTCTGCCGAGGCCTGCGGGCTCGCCCCATCCGGGCTCGTCGGGGGCTCTCTGCCCGGCCTTGGGCCCTTGTTTTTCGGCGCGCCACGGCGCGGGGTGATGCCTGCCTCCTTGGCCACGGCCTTGCGGCCCCTGGCTGGGGGGCCGCTGAGCCCCCTGTGTGATGTGGCTCTGGGCCATGGGGCCTGGCCCGGGCCCTCGGTGCTTTCGAGGGGGTGCGGCCCGCTGCGGGCCTGGGGCCTCGGCTTCATCACCGGGCTCTCTGCTGGACCTGGCACCCCTCTCCGGCGTTTTGTGTGCAGGGGTGGGGCTTGCTTGCGCCCGGGGCCTCCCCTCCCTTGCCGGGCCTGCCGCCGGGCCGGGGGGCCTCGAGCGTGGGCCGCTGCTCCGGCCGATGGCCACTTGCGGCCCGTCCTGTGGCACAGGCCTTGCCTATGCTGGCCCCGCTCTGAGGGGGTGCGCAGCGGCGGCCGGCCCATTGGAGCTCTGGTGGGCCTTGCGGGGTTTGCGGCCATGCACTGGCTGGGCTTCCTGGCCATAGCGCGTGGCCCCTGCTGAGGCGGGCCCACTTCCTGTCGGTTTAGTTGTGCCTGCCATGTGGCCACGGAGGTGTCCATGGAGGCGGGTGGCGCTGGCCCTTCGGCTTCGGGGCGGGGTTGGGCGCTGCACCCTGGAGTCGGATGTGGCTGGCCTTTTGAGCTGTCGTAGCGATTCTGCTGCCGTCAGCTATGCTGGCCTATGGACTGTTTTCCCAGGGTTCTCTGGGTAGGAGATGCTCTGCGGTGGTTCGCTGCCCTTCGGGAGCCACTGGGATTGTGCCGCTTGCTCACGTCAACTCCGGCCCGCTCCATCTGGGGTGGCTTGGTGGCGTCTTCAGCTCCTGGAGCTTGCCTCCTCAGATTGTTGAACCCTGCTTCACTATGATTGTGCTGTTCGGACTGCGTGTGCAGACAGGCTGTTGTTCCGTGGCTTTTGGGTGGGTAAGTCTTGCTATTTGAGTTTTCGTACCTCTCTCCTTTCTCTTCTGGGATGTTTGGCCTCTCTCTTCTTCAGTTTTTGATGTACTTGTGCGGATAGCCATCGCTGCCTGCTCTTTTTCTTGCCGTACGATGCCCCGTGTATCCCACATTCTCCTTGTGTTTGTGTTTCTTAACATCATGAGTTCCTTGATCCGCAGCTTTGGGGGCCCTTTGGGATTCCTTGCCTTGGACATGCAGCTTTGCCCCTTCCCTGTAGGTATCTGTAACTTCTTTCACATGTCTCTACTCTCCTGTCTTCTTCGGCCTACCGTCATGTGCGGACGCAGTGTGGGTGCAGGTGTTCCTTTGGTCCTGGGCCCGGCGCCCGTGGCAGCTGGGGATCTCGGTGGGGTGGTCACTGCTGGCACGCTTGCTGGGTATGCTGGTCGCATTGGCGCCCTCGCTGGGTGGCTTGGCATTCGGCCCTTATGGCCTGATGGCCATGGCTGCACCGGATCTCTTGGGGTTTTCCACCCCCCCGGCCCACCATTTGTACCTCGGGTTGTCCGTGCGTGGTGGGCACCTTGTCCAGTGGTGCCTCCTGGTGTTCTGCCTGCCGGGCCTGCTGCTTACTATCCTCGGCAACCCGCCCTGGCGAGATTTTCCCTCCCGGGGACACCACATTTTGTCTTGCTTTCCCATGCCATTGGTATATCCAGTTATTTTGGGACCAGGTGGGGTTGCCTTTACACCGTGAACCTCTCTTTCTGTATGCTTCTGTTCGCGTGTGTGTTTGGTGGGCTGTTGGTGCATCTTGTTTGTCGCCAGCGGCACCTGTCCCACCTTCACGAGGCCTTGGCCTGTGTGATGGCCTGGCACGGTTTGTGCCCAGACCTGCCTTTCTGGCACACTGCTGGCACACTGCTGAACCTCAGTCATTTTCCCGAGGGGCGGGTGGCTCTGATGTCTGCTGCTTCGGTGGTTTGTCTGCCACACCTGCTGCTTCCCTCACTCCTCTTGCGTGTTGCCCGTGCCTTGTAATGGGTGGATGGATTTGTCGTCACCTCTCCAGCATGCTCGCTCCCTTTCCCTGCAGCTATCGGCCTTTGTCTGGACTGTTGGTGCTACTGGCGACTGCGGTTGGCTACGCCGCGACATCTGACTTTGGGGGGCAGGAATTTCATTTGGGTCAGACTGCTCTTTCCTCTCCTTATGCTGTTCTTTGGACCTGGTTTGGTTCCAGCCTTTCCCCTGCTAGCAGTGGATCCTGGAGTGTTGCCATTTATATTCTTCTGGTAGGTATACTGCTGGACTTGTATGCTGGGTTTCCATTTTGGCGCCTGGTACTCCATTGATGGGGGCTGTGCCTGTTGGCGATCCTATATCTTCCCTGGTCTTGGGGGCTTATTTTCTTCTTTTGATGGGCGTTGGTCCACGGGTCTGGGGTACGCAGTTCACCTCTTTATGGGGTGAGTTTTGCTCTATGGGCAAATAAACCCTGTGGGTTTATTTTTGGCAGCTTCTGTCGGGGCGGGGGGTGGCCATTGCCTCCCACGGGGTCTTCATACCCTCCTGCCATGCTGGCCATTTTGGGGTTAGGTTTGGGCACCAGGGTGCATATGTCCCGCCTCGACCACGACGGGGCTGGTGGGCTCCGGATGCTATCTTGTCTAGGTTGGCCGGTGTTGGGTTTGCTCTGGGCCTCCGTGTGCTCCTTGGATGATTCAGCTTTGCTTGCTCTGTGCTCCTTTCTGTCTGGACATTGCCGGCGCTTGTGTTGCGCTGTGGTTGGTTTTGCTCAGGAGCCTCACGGAGCCTGGCTTGTGGGTAGTGTGCGTGCTGGCCTCTGGGTCTGGCCCGCAGTTTTGACCATCTTCAGTGGACTGCCCCTTTTGGCTTTCTGAACTTTCGTCATGCCTGGCTTTGGGGTCAGTCTGATGCTTGGTGGGGGTTGGTGTGAGGCATTTCTCCCTCTGTCCGGCGAGGCCATGGGCATTGGCTCGACCATGGCAGGGCGCAGGGTGGCCTGGGGATTGGGGCCTGGGACTGCTTCCCATTCAGGGTGACCTGCTGCCGTGGGGGTTGTCGGGGAGGATCCGGTGAGGCCATCCTAGTGTGATGGCGTGGTAGCGGTGCACGTTCTATGCCTTCACACGCCTGGTTCGCTTGAGGTCTGTTTCTTGTCCGCCTGTTCGTACTGTGCTCCTCACACCGTGCCCTTCTCCTTTCGGGGCTGGGTGCACTCCTGGCACTGATATTATTGTTCCTGCTTTCCTATCCTGCCACTTGCTTGCCCGGTTTCTGGCATTAGCGCCGGCAGACTGGGAGCCTGCCTCTGCCCTCCCGTACTGACTGGGGACATCTGGCTGGGAACCGGGGGCGGGGTTGTAGGCCCGTTCCTTCCTGGCCGTCCTTGGGCTGCTCAGCCTGCTTCTCCAGCTCTCCTGATGTTCTGTCAGACCGTGCCCCTGCTGCCTCGTGGAGGGTACTGCTGGGCCGGGTTTCGGTGCTTGGTGCACTTACGGGAGGGTTGACTAGCAGCTGATACCATTGGTGGGTGCCCATATGCCTCGCTTTGGCAGTCATGTGTTGGAGTCGGGTTGACATCTTGGGGATTTGCTGGGAGCTTGCCTTCGGCGCCCTTTTTTGGCTCCCTACAGTGCCACCTACGGTTTCCTCTTTGCCACTGGGGTGGGTTGCCTGTGCTGGACCACCAATTTGGGGGTTGTTGGTTCTTCCCATTCCCAATCCCACCTCCCCTGGCCTCGGTGGGGTGCCCATTTGTTGTGTGGTTGCTGCATTAGTGGCTGCCGTATTTGGGGTATTTTGGATGATGACGTCCGCAGGATGGGCCGGTGGGGGTCTGCTCACTTTCGTTTCTATGCTCACCCCATGTTGCACCAAGCACCTTGCTGGCACTTGTTCTCTCTGTTCTCTGATTCAGCACCTGAGCCCCTGGATGCAATGGCACGGGCGTGCAGCATCAGCCACAGCTGCGAGTTGGGGACGCCCGGCAGGTTGTTTCATCAACGAGGGGCGTGCGCCTGGGGCTTTGGCCGTGTGTACCTGGTGTGGTGCTGATCCTGTCTACATAGAGGTGGCGGGGTGTCCTGCCCTTCTCCTGGCATTCCAGTGCACCTAGTGTTTCGCTGCTCCTTCTTGGTGCCACCGACCTTGGCGTGGTCACTGGCTTGGATCTGGTCACCGGGCCTGGACTCTGGAGGGGGCCAGGTCACTGGCGTCTTGTTAGCCGACACTGGCCCCAGGGCCGAATTGGTGGGATCACGGTGGAGCGCTGCCCGATCCGTACAGAGGATGCCAGTTGTCTGGAAGTCCTGGAGTGCTCCTCCCTGCACGGGGCTTGGTCCTTCTTTGGCTGTATGGCAAGCGGGCCTGGGGGGGGCAGGGAGTCGTGGTAGGTGGTGGCTAGCACTGGTAAGGAGGCACTGGGTGACCCCTATGAGTCCGGCAGGAGCACACTCGGTTGGCCACAGGCAGGTCTAGATAGAGGGATAATCGCGTGGCCAATCAGGTGTGCTCAGGAACAAGGTGATGCCATACTTGACACAGCGTGCAAAGCCTTCTAGTTCACCGGACATACGTCAGAAGCAGAGGTTTAGTCATTTGCACTTCTGTTGGGGTCGATATAATTGGCTATAACCATCACTCCTTACCAGTGCTATGTCGGCCTGCTTGCATTAGTGAATTATTATTAATAAAGTGGCCCAGTTTCAATCCCAGCACTGAGTCCGTCTCTTTATTGGGGAGTGTGTCCGGCAAAGTCTTCTCCAGTACTGGCTTCAGTTGAATCTTCTCTTAGGTTTCTGGCAAAACAGATATCTTAGCATAGGTATTGGGTTTGCAATGAGCTTCTGGAGATTAGCTCTGGAGTTTGGTGCTGCATCAGTGCTTCTTCCAGTGCAATAGTATCAACATCTCCATCTCCTTCTCTTGCTCTATCCTTCTGTATAAGTTTTCCCCTGGTTTTTGTCTGTGCCAAGTTTGAAAGTCTTGGCACTGCCATGTTGGGCAAAAGTAAGGATAAAGGTCTTCCTTGCTCGAAAGCCAGTCATGTCTAAATCATCTAAGAAGATTGGAATATATCTGTTTCCCCCTGCTGATGGCTCATTAAGGGGTCCATACAGGTCACTGTATATTAGATCTAGCATCCTGGTGCTTTTAATGCTGGTGAAAATGAAAACACTGCACAAGAACGATTTTTCTGCTGGGAATAACACATGTGATTTACATGATATCGAGTGTACTGATTCCAAATCTGAATTCAGAATTTGCCTATCACATACAGATTTTAAGTTGCAAGCATACTATAGCTGTTCAAATGGTCAGTAAATGGGTAATGTATTTTTACATGGAGGCATTATAACTATTGCAGCTACCCTGAGCCTTCTGCCACCTCAGCTGAATCACATCTTCTGGTGGCATGCATGTTCCAGCAGCGGCTGGGTGTATCTGGTCAAATCAGTGAGGTGATGTCAGAAATAGGTATATAAGGTGAGATGGAACAAGGGCTTTTCTCTAGAGTGAAACCATCTTATTGGATAGTACAGCTAGGCCATAGTGAGTCTGTTTTGAGTTAAAGATGAGTAGGTGCATCTGTGTTAATAAACCAGACAATCACATCTATATGTGTAATTAACTTAAGATCCTAATGTCCTAGGCAAAGTCAGACCAGATTTAGATTCAGTGCACTTGAGGTAGCATAGAACACATGGATTAGACCAAGTTTGTTGTTGTTGTTGTTGTTCAGTCGCACAGTCGATTCCGACCCTTTGCGACTCCATGGACCATTTTCCTGACCATATTTATTTTTTTGTGATGCAGTAAAATCAAACACTTTTTTCTTCAGTACAGTTTATGCACCTGTTCCGGCTCTTTGCATCAGGTGGGTTTATCTTGATACCTGTAACAAAGATCTGGTTGTATAGCTCAATGCTCACCTTCATTTTACAACATAGACAAATATTCTTATTTCTATTGCTGTGCAGAGAATGTGGATAGTTCAGAATAAGTTGCCTTAACTTGTGTTGTACTGAAAGGTACTAGACGACTTAATTAGTCATGGTGACAGAGTGGAACTATGGCACAGCAGGGACTAGAAGTCTTCCCAGAAATGGCTATGTGTTCGTTCTGTATCATTCAGATCATTTTGCCTCAAAGGATTCAATGAATGTCTTGCTGGTTATTGATCTTTTCATTGGGAAGTATATTATTTGTAGTAGACTGAGTATACCAAATCCCAAAGAAGACATCGTTATTTTCCAATATGACAATGATGGATATAATATAACTTCATTACAATACAAAGATGGATAGACAGAAATCACCGGGAATGCAAACAAATCTCTCATCTTCTGGTGAATTATGAATCATAAAGATTCATAAGAATCTTTAAGAATCATAAATGATTGCTGTTTTATTGAGCCATCTTATATTCTGTTTGGAATGCAGAAAGCATGCCTGCCTCACAGAATTGTTTTTAAATCCATCTCTCAAGCTACTTGATGAGAATGACAAAGAAAGAAAGGGAGAGAGGGAGATGGGAGGCAGGCAGGGAGAATGAGGGGAGATTTAGGTAGCTCATGGATCTCATCCCAACATTTAGTAGGGAACCCCCTGCCATAGTATCAAGCCAGCTACAGGGATGGGCAGGGTGGGGGACAAAGAGTGAAAGAGGAAAAAGGAGATAGAAAATGTAAATGCTAGTAAAGACTAACATTTCTGTGTTGCTGTGTTTCAATTGCTGGCATCAGAGCCTCAATTGGGCATTCCCTGAGCGGAGTTTTTCCAGCAAAAATCCTTTCAACCCAGAATAATTTCTGACACGAAATTTATTTATTTATTTATCACATTTGTGTTTAAAAGCTAATGTAACTTGCTTCAGCTAATTGATGAGCGCCGGGGCATATCTGCACAATTAGGCACGTGAGCGGGACAAGATCAAGATGTAACCCAGGACCTTGTCAATTAACCATGTCACCTGTGCCAAATTACAAAATAATAACAATAATCCTATGCAAACACCAACTTTCTGCCAAAGCAAGAAATCCACAACTAATACACCAACAAATAAATTTCTAACATCTGGCCAGCTAACTTCTGTTGAAGCAGAGTCCACTATCCTCCAAGGCAGTCCTGTGTAGCTCTTCCTGCCAATAAAGTCTTCCTAACATTTAGATGAAATTACTTTTTGGGAGGAATTGTAATCCATTCCTATGAGTCCTACTATCTGGCCCTACAGGGAAAAAATGTTTGCTTTATCCTCCATGTACACCTTTCAAATATTTGAAAATCACTATCGTGCCAGCTCTTAATATTCTCTTCTCCAGTTACAATGTATACAGGTACATCTAGCTCTCTCAGCTCTTCCTCATATGGTTTGATTTCGAGAACTTTTACCATTTTGATTGCCCTACTCCAAACAGATCCTACCTTGTCAATATCCTACTTAAACTGTGGTGACTAGAACTGGATATAGTATATCAAGTGTAGTCTGATCGAAGAAGAATAGTGAGGCAACCTTTGGTCTAGTCACCATACTTCTGTTAACACAACTGACTATTGCATTTCTTTTGCAACCGTACCACACTGTTCTCTCAGGTTTACTAAGACCCCTAGATCTTTCTATATGTCCTATTACTGAGTCAGCTATCACCCATGTTGTCTGTACATCTGATTATATATTACATATTTATTATATATTATGTATTTCTCCCCAATAGAAGTTAACTTTGGTTTTGGGCTGTTTATATTGATTCCTAATTCTGTATCCTGAAGTACTGGTGATCTCTCATTATGAAAACTTTAAGATCCCCTCCACACCTTCATCCATGTCATTATAAAACAGGATGTCCAAACTTTTCAGGCCGCAGGCTGGTCACGTGGTTCCTCCCACCCAGAAGCAGAAGCAAAATGTGCATGCATGGGTGCCAAACATGCCCGTGCATGCACAGAACACTGCCGTAAATTACCTGTGGCATTTATGACAGCCACAGGTCATTTATGGCAGTGTTCTGCACATGCGTGGGTGCGTTTGGTGCCTGTGCATGCATGTTTTACTTCTACTTCCAGGAGCAGCACAGGTAGCATGGGCCAGATTAATTGGGCCACAGGCCAGATCTTAGTTTAAGCAAGACTTTTGACAAGATCCTTCATGGTATTCTCGTGGACAAGTTGGGAAAGGTGGGCTAGACAGTGCTGCTATTCAATGGATTTGTAGTTGGCTGATGACCTAAACTTAAAGAATACCTTCCAATGGTTACTTGTCATCTGGGAAAGACACAACTACGTAGGATTTTGCCCTGGACCTATGTTGTTCAATTGCTTTATAACAGTGGTGCTCAAACTATGGCCCACAGATCGGATATGGGAGGTATTCTTTAGGTTTAGGCCATCAGCCAGCTACATACAAATCCAATGAATAGCAGCACTGTCTAGCCCACTTTTCCCCACTTGTCCACAAGAATACCACGAAGGATCTTGTCAAAAGTCTTACTTAAACTAAGATGCACTATACCCACAGCTTCCCCTTGATCTACCAAGCTTATAACTCTCTTAAAACAAGAGCTTAGATTTGTTTGGAATGACTTGTTTTTGTGAAACCCATGGTGAGTCTTAGAAATTACAGAATTCTTTTCTAAGTACTCACCAGCCTACAGACAGAGGCTCTGAGCTTTCTTTAACAAGATTGTTTAATACCCTTGGATGTACTGTAGTTCACTTTGGCACAGGAGATTTGACTTCGTCTAGTGTAGCTAGGTATTTGCAAATCACCTCTTCACCTGCCTTGAGCAAAAAATATATAAATCAAAAAAATAAAAATAAAATTAAAAAACAAAAACAAAAGACAAAACAAAACAACGCCCCGCTCTTTTCCCTTCATTCTACTTGAATTAGGCTAAGCGTTGTTTTCCTTTTGGAAGCGGACAGAGGCAAAGGAGGTGTTGGTCAATTCTCATTTTGAATTTTAGCCTTTCTAACTTTACTTCTACAATAATTGATGAACAACACCTTTGCTTGGTGATTTGAACTTCTATTTTTATATAGGCTCCCTTTAAATCTGATCTCATGTGAAAACTCCTTATGTAGACATCTAAGTTTCTTTAACTGTCTCTCACTTTTCTTTGCAGGCGCACCCCCCAAAGAAAGACTCAGACACCTGTATATGGATAAAGGCATTGGGCCACTTTTATTGAATAATGCCCTAGTCCGAATTATAACTTTCAATTGGTACTCATCCAATTATAATTCTTAAGGCAAGCAGGCCGCAGTAACACTGGTAAGGTTCCTCCCAAAATTGCCAATGGCAATTGGCTACAATGTATCCATTTGTATCCATTTGTTTGTTGACACAAACAAATTGTTGACCGTAGTCAATAAACTATCTACTGACCCCACCCTCTGACGTGTATCCGTCAAATCACGAGGTGATGCATGCTGAAAAGCTCCTGCCATCACCCCTTGCCTGGTTCGTCGTTGACCGGTCAACGTTATTACACCTGTACCTGTCTAAGTGTTGGCCAGTCAATTGCGAACCTGCCGGATACCTATGGGTCATAAATATTTACCTTACCAGTGCTACCCGCCACACGGGGAGGCGTCCATGATGACTCACCGCCCCCCCAAGACCATCAGCTCGGTCGCCAGGCCTGCTTGCATCACACCCAGAACGAGGTACATACCTCCAGCCGACAGGTGGACCCCTTCCCCTGCCTACTGGCAAAACTTTTGTAAGCCTATCCTCAGGTGTCCAATGGCTGTCTCCCAGCCATGCCCAGCAAGGTACTGAGCAACAGCCCTGTCCACTGACTGCCGGAACAGTCCGAACCATGGAGATCCATGTCTCCCCTAAATTGGTGTCTCGGCACGATGTTAGACCATAGGGACCGTGTGTAAGCCATACGTGATATAAAACGCCAGGTCACAGCCCCTCGACAGTTTAGTAACAGCAGTGATCCATATAAGATCGTTGCCGCCGAGGTGCCTATTAAGAACATCGGGCGGTCCAGCATCCCCGACGGACATCAGGAATGGCAACAGTTCCCGCCCCCTTGTGCCGCGCATACCATACCATCGCATACGTGCGGATGCACACAGCCCAAGTCGGGGTCCACTCTGTCGCCGCAGCATATACTGCTGCCCAGTGTACATAGCTGCGGCCCACCAGCCCCACTGCCACCGGTGTGTAGAGACACACAGGATCTGTAAAAGAGGAGAAGAGGTTAAGGCCATAACTAGGTACTCGTACAGTGAGGGCACGTACATATAAGAAATTGCACGTACACGCATGTCCGCCTCCGAGTACTCCAAACGTAGCCGCGATCAACGCGACGCCTATCCTAAATAAATGGGTGCCAAAACGGGCCCCCACACCGCGAAGCACGGCATCGGTCACCCTCAATAACATTACTCCGGCATGGGTAGACCTATCCTGGTGGCAGAAAAACAGGCTGGGGCGCACAGCAGGCACTGTTGAAAATTCATGTAGGGCACCAACCGGACAGAAGTCTCCAATAAAACTTCGTAGCAGTCTGACTCCACTGCCTACGCCATGCTGAACCACCTGTGAGGACCGTATCCCCACTTGAGCCCACTCATGTGTGACAGAGACATCGTCGAGTTCCAGTGCCCTACGAGACACAACCGCCTTACACAGATGGTACCAACTCTGGCACCCACTCACTGATGCGGAGTGCTCCAAAAAGGCTACCGTGGTAGCTACATGACCAAGAGCCACTTCACACCTATCCGAACATAAGTAATGCCAGCCTCGTGCAAGGTGGGTCAGAAACTCTGTGAACTGGGATGATGCGTGTCCGGGCGGCGGACACGTTCCCGTGTCCATCCCTCCAAAACACATCGCATGAACGCATAGTGATACGCCTTACGCGTGCGAGGTGCCAATGACATGGCCGGTTCACCTCTCCTCACCAAACGAACCACCCTGCAGGCAAAATTAAGGTGGCCATGAAGTAATGGCAGGTCACAAGGGAACACTTTATGTTTGGCAATCAATGCCAAAATCGCCACGGAGATCCGAGCCACCTTATTCATGGGTAACCCTGATGCCCGTGCGACAGAGTCGATTTGGAAATGTGAGCTTAGTAGCTGGGCCCTCGGTCTTTTCAGGCGCCAAGGGGACACCCAGTTCCCACCTGAGTGTCTGAAATGTAGTGAGGAGACGCGTGCATGTGTCCGAGCCCCGTTCACCCCCGAACCAAAAGTCATCGGGGTAATGGGCTAGAGACCGAGACCCCTACTTGCGAGCACAGGCCCACTGAATGAAAGTCCCGAATCGTTCGAACGCTGAACATGAATTAACTCAGTCAGAAGGGGTTGGACTTATCTAAGTAAAATTCACCTTGGAACCTAAAAACCCAATAGCTCTAAATCCATTGGGTGCACTGGCAGTAATCTGAAAGCCGAGTGCATATCACACTGTGCCAGAAAAGCACCGGGACTGCATGAGCGAGCCACCCATAGGGGCTGAACCAACTACGAGTACCTGACTGAACAAGGTCATCAGGAATGGCATCCCTAACCGGATAACCCACAGGGTGAGCTAAATGGAGTATTAAATGACATCCACCCTGGTTCTACCTCGGTACTAGCCTCATAGGGGAGACGTTCAACTTAGGAAAGGTGGTTCCAAGAAGGGACCCGCTACTCTCATAGCCCCAACTCCCGTAGCTGTGCACAGTGGAGCAACCTCTTCATTACCTTTCAAGGTAACCAGATTAGTAGCATCCTGGGACCCCTAACACCCCCGAATGGAATACATCATCCCTTCTTGGATGAGCTGAGTGCCATCACTCCAGCCTGAGTACCCTAATTGGGGAGGGGGGGCTTTGACAAGGCTAGTTCTTTCAGACGGAGCTCTGATCGCCACCCTGTGCACCCCTACCTCTGCCCCATAACCCACCAACCCGCGGGCACGCAGAGGCGGCGTAAGGGCCAGTGCAAAAGGGGGACACCAAGTCGGTAATGACACTGGCGCTTAGTACACACGTCGCCAGCTGAGGAGGTCGAACATGGCAGGCGGGCTGGAACCCCCTGCCCGACCAGTTAGCGTGGAGCCTGTGTCTGAGCAGCCCGCTGCACAGCATGACCACCATGGTACCTATCACCAGGCGCCAGTCACGTGGGAGTCATGTACACAAGCACAATTGCTGACAGGGCTCATCCCACCTCCTCTCAGGGTGTAGGGCCACCCTCATCCACATTCCTCGTCGTAAGCCAACTGCGATGGGCCCATCAAATCAACCATCGCCCTGTAAATATTAGCAATGGATGGAACCATCGGGATGGCCCAATCAGGCCGGGCCCTGCTGCATACCCCCATATATATAAGGTATGTCGACAACCAGTTGGCCCCAGGTGCACGGTGGCTTACGACGACGGGACAGCTCTTTGTCTCTGTCGTCCTGTCCCTCTCTCTCCTCCTCAGTGGGCTCACAGTTCAATATGGAGAATATCCACATATCCCCCTCCAGACCTTACCCCTCGTGACCTGCGGCAAATGATCACCCAGGGACAAGGAATAACCAGCCGTCGGCAAAGCCATCGACGGCACGTTCTGTATCAAGGGCATACGCAGCAGGACCCGGACAGCCCCTGCGATGCTCGGCACTGCCCCGGGGACAGACACCTCCGCCCTTAACGAGAGACCATTTAGCACCATGGGATACTGGGATAAGATGGTAACTGATGCCCACTCGCATCAACTGTACTCCCCCCGCCAAATCTTTTCCCTCGTGACCTGGGACAAATGATCACCAAGGGGCAATGAATAACCAGCCGTCGGCAAGGCTGTCACCGGCACATTAGGTACACGGGGCATACGCAGTGGAACCTGGACAGCCCCTGCAATGCCCGGCACTGCCCCGGGGGCGGAAACCCCCACCCCCAATGTTGTGCTAGTATGGAACCAAGGGGCACTGGGATAGGCTGGCAACTGATGCCAACTCGCCTCGACTTGACGAGGCCATGGCCACTGAACCCCACCACTGGAAGTAGACTGTGATGTGGGTGCATTAACTTGAACCTGATACTCACTAGGTGCACCCCCGTGAGCCGCCCCCACTGGGGATCCGGCCTACGGCGGGCGTCGGAGCTCACGACCATAATCGAGCTCTGGGGCCACACCTGACCACTCCCTGGCTGTAGCTCTGGACGAACAGGGAGCTGCGAGACACCGGCAGGCGCAGGCTGGAGCGTCTCAAGCAGCTCAACCCGGCTGGCCGCTTGTTGCAGTGTGGCAGCCGTCGAGGCAGCCGGTGAACACGAAGGGCCCCCAGCAGAGAGAGAAGGGCCCCCTGCCATGGGGTTGTGTGCAATCCCAAAGGCTGCCTCAAACACAGCTAAACACGTTAGCAATGCATAATATAAAGTGGGCCGGGTGGGCCGGACGGCCCACCAGGCATTTGACCAGGAACCCCAAAGTGGGAGCCTGGGCCCGAATAGAGCATGCCCAAAACTCCGGCCCATGAGGGGCCGGAGGGGAAACGTGCTGTGTACCAGCACCGGGCCCTCCCCCGCTGGCCTGACCTATGGCCGGCAACTGCGGGCCGAGGGCCGAAGCCCCTGAAGGGCCGGTCGGAGGCTGGCTAGCCGAGGGCCAAGCCACAGCCTGCATCGCCCCACCGGTATCAGTGGGTAAAGCTGGGGTAGTGCCCTGCCGCGTGGGCGCAGCCCTGGTCCTCCGACCTGAGGGCTGACCCCCCGCGCTGCGCAGGGCCAGCAAAAGTCCTCCCCGTTGGTCGTGGTTTCATCGCCGGGGCCTTCCGTTTGAGAGGCATATCTGTAGAAAGGATCCCTGTCCAGGGATCCACCTATGCCAAAAAGCACAGAGCAGCCAGCAAGC
Organism: Bradypodion pumilum; assembly: GCA_035047305.1. Lineage (NCBI taxonomy): Eukaryota > Metazoa > Chordata > Lepidosauria > Squamata > Chamaeleonidae > Bradypodion > Bradypodion pumilum. The sequence continues at coordinate 112,760,589 of JAWDJD010000001.1, read as the reverse complement.
CAAAGGCTCTGTGCAACTCCTTCCTTCCCAGCCGGGAAAGCCAAGGGCTAAAGAGCCGAAGAATCCAGGAACAGCGACGGAGAAAACTTCTCCTCTCTGTCGCTATTTTTACAATCGCAGCTCGGCTGCCTCGTGGCCACCCCTTTTATAGAGGGGTGGCCACGCCCCCTAACTCACCCGGATGTCTGAGTTCGGGTGGGTGGGGGGCCTGCAAAGAGCGCGGCGGCCATTTTGGTGCCGCGCTTTCATTCTCTTCTCAGAAAGATGATTTTTCCTTTAGTATCTTGTCCTTAAGAAACTCACATCTGCCCTGGACTCCCTTCTCTTTGAATATTTTGGATGATGGGTTATAGCCCAGAATTTCATTAAGCTCATTGAAGAACATTTCCCTAAAGTCTAGAGTGTACTATTCTCAGATGTTCTTTATCTAATTATAGCAAATCGTGCAGGGGAGTATGCTGTATACGTCAGTGAGCTGAGTATCTGGCTGTGGAGACAGAAGTTTGGAGTTTGTTTCTCCAGTGTGCCTCCAGAGAGAACAGCTGTCCAGTGGGCACTTGACGTAGTCCCAGAGTACCCCAGAAGAAAGCCACACCAGAGTGCTGTGAAAACACTTGAAAGGATTGACTTGATGATCTGTAATTATTATTATGGCCACTTCCACTTAAGGTTGCCTCCATTTCTACATCCTCGCTCAATTCTTCCTTGTTAATTAGGACCAGTTCAAGAACAACTGGTCCTCTTATCATTTCTTTCACCATCTAGATTAGAAGATTAAGATGAATCCTGGGTATGTATGCCTACCCCTTCCCTTCCATTATCACTTTCTATATGCATTCACCAACGAGTCTGAGGAGGAAAGATTCTTATTCAACACTGAGACTCTCCATATGAGCAAGAGCCCCAGTTTTCTATAGCTCTTGTTCTAATCTCTGAATAGGGATCTAGATATGAATTCACTTCACAAAAGCCTCATTCAGGTGTTCATAACAAGGTTATATTAAAAGCATTTAGAGAGGGGCACACAAATTTCCCACAACTGTTGCTCTCCTCTTGTAGAAAGACAAATTGAAGACAAGTTCCAGGACTTGTGGAGGCTTTCTGTGGAATTCATGACAAACCTGACAAATCATGATTCTCTTTCTGTTCAGGGTCAAAATCTTTTGCATTTCAATTCCCTCTGCTCCCCCTTTCTGCCTAACATGTGTATAGGTACTGTATCTGGGGTAACAATCCATGTACCTGATTAAGTGAGCTTCAGGTCATGTAAGCCAAAGAAAACCAGTCTTGAAATAATCACTTCATTATTGGTTTTGTTGCAAGAGACTAACACAGCTACTCCACCTGGAAATTTGTGCCTGGCTCTGGAATATGCATATACTGTTTCATTGATTTTACTCTTCTGTAAATATTTGTATATAAATATTTTCTAAATATATATAGGAGAAATGCAAAGAACCTGGTTTCATTTTTCTTGTTCTGAATTTGACATAGGATGGCCTGCTGAACAGGACTACATTTTTAAAATTACCATCTGCTCCTTGAGAATTAGTTTTCGAATGTTCAGATGTTACAAAATAAAATAACTCTTCAGAACAACAGAGCATGTATTTTGCAAAATGCAAAGAGGTTGATGAATGAAGCCCTTTGGCCTTGCTATGCATCAAATGTAGAGGGCTTGACCTGTTAGGGCAAAAACAGGAAATAGGAATGAAATATATTTAAGAAAACTATTCCCACCCCCACCCCCCAAAACATAGAGAGTTAAGGTGTAATTACTGAAATCTGAGTCTGTAGAGGTTGACATTAGACTTTTAGTGAAGGATACCTTTAGGGGAGTTGGGAAACTTACCTTTAGAATCTGAGGAATGATTGATTCTGTGAGCCAACCTTTTCTTTTAATGACTCTCTGTTAACAGAAATTACTGAGAACAGTTAGGGGTGTGACGTCTAAGACAATGGGCCTGGTGAGTTAAATTTCCTTTTCCTGTGACCATTCCAAATCAATAACTGGATCTCTCCAAGAGTTACATTCTTAAATAATAATTATAAATCAGATCTTCAAAATCATTCTTAACTGCTGTTACTTTTCTGTCTTGTTTCTTTATTGCAAACACACATGTCATTGTAAAGAAGATATATATGTTTTCTAGATGCACTGCAAGTAAAATGTAAAAGTGATCTAAATGCACATTTTGCACAAGCAGTGTGAAAAGTTTCTCATGTTGTTTCACTAAATGGCTCTGAATAACATTTAAGTAAAGATGACTTGCTCTGAGTTACATATTCTTACCATGGGAGAGAGTAGTGTAGAAGTGTCTGCATCTCCCATGTTAGCACAGATAAGGAAAAACAGACTGCTACTGCATTCAGGACTGATTTCATACCCTATAAGCAATCTATTATTGGTTTGTTGTAGTATCATTGGTTCAAATCCTTCCTCAGTCATAGAAATTTATTAGGGATGGAGGAAAATGAAAAATTCTTTCTTTCCTTCTTCATGTCAGAGCTTTGCACAATTTAAAATTATGGACATGTACAAAATATAGGAAAATTCAAATCAAATTAAGCTGTTAAATAGTTAGTTATTCTTATTCTAAAACAGGCTATTTCAATAGTCTCATCTTGGCCATTTCCTAGATCTTCTTTTTTTATACATAGTGAGGCATAAATTCCATTTATATAAGTGCTGCTTTGATTGAATTTCTCTACAGAAACAGAAAATGTATTGTGTATCCAAGTAACCACATCTTACTTGATTATTCTTTGGTCTGTTAAGTGACTTCCAGATGGTCCATCCGGAATCTTGTCCTGGAATCTTGTCTTTGGCATTCATCCATTTGGCAATGTGTGTCATTTTGCTCTCCATAGGTTTGGCCTAACCTTTTCTAGTTGAATATTTACAGTGTGAGAAGTACTTATTCAAAAAACCTTTCCTTGATTTTAGCTGTCATCTTGTGGGTTGGTGTCAATAAGTGAATGGGCTTGGTGCTGTATTGCCTTATGCAACAGGGTAGAGCTGGACTATGCTTCTGATCCAGAGGTGTTGAACTACTAACTCACTGATAAGCAAAATGACTGAAAGGTCCTTTTGAGGACCATAAATGACTAACAATTTCTCTAATATAAAGGGCATCTCTTAATCTAAAGAGGAAATCTTAGCTTCACTTTGCCACAAACTGAAATGCTGTGGTCTTTATGTCCAAGAAACTTATAGAGGAACCAGTCAGCATTGACCAAGTGTAACTTGGATATCTGATTGCTGAGATGCACAAAAAAAACCCCCAAACAAAACAAAAACAAAAGTCCTATTTTTGTAAGTCCAGGTCCTCTAGTTATCTTGGCAGACTATACTCAAGAGGACAATATAGGAATCTTGACTTGAATTGACCCCATGTATAGTAATATGTATAGTTTATAAACAACCTAATATACCATTGTTGGACTTATTTCTGAGTTAATCCAATGAAAGCGCGGTGCCAAAATGGCCGCTGCACTCTTTGCGCCCCCCCCCCCCACCTGGACTCAGACATCCGGGTGAGTTAGGGGGTGTGGCCACCCCTCTATATAAGGGGTGGCCACGAGGCAGCCGAGCTGCCATTTTAAAAAAGAGCGACGGAGAGGAGAAGTTTTCTCCGTCGCTGCTTGTTCCCCCTTGGTCCTTCCAATTTTGGGCATGGCCCTATTCGGGCCCGGGCTCTCATGTAGGGGTTTCTGGTCCAATGCCTGGTGGGCCGTCCGGCCCACCCGGCCCACTCTATACTCCTATGGTCCAATATTTGGACAATATTTACAGGGCGATGGTGGATTTTCCTGGCCCGTCGTGGTTGGCTTACGATGAGGAATTCAGAATGAGGGTGCCATTGCACCCGGAGATTTATTTATTTATTTATTTATTTATTTATTATTTAGATTTGTATCCCGCTCAACTCGGCGTAGGCCAACTCAGAGCGGCTAACAGCAAGTTAATATAAATACAATGTAACAGTGTGATAATGCAAAAATAAATAATCAATACACTTCCAATACAATTACAATAAATTCCACAATACAATATATCAGTACAACAAGTCAAAAATATCAACAATCAGTATATCAGAAGGACATATCCAAAAAAACATACCAATGAGCACATCAACTATACAGTGAAACCACAGGACATATCAAAAACAATCTAACCAGTAATAGAAAAGAGACTTGGAAAAATCCAGCTGCAGATGAGGCAGTGACAGCACCAGCTTCTTTTGAGCTCCCCGCCTGGTGGGGGGCCAGAGAAATGGGCGCCGGGCGCAGCAGCCTCCCATCCTGGGACTAATGGAATAGGCCCTGGGAGAGGCTCAAGTCCAATGTCGTCTGTAGGTGGAGAGCTGCTTTTGGGGCCACGGAAAGGCAAGCCCCAGGTGTGGCCAGTTCTTTCCTCCCCACCTCCTCCTCCGAACGGCTGCCAGGCGAGCAGCTGTCTTCACTTCCCGCCGACCAGCCGGGCCGGGGGAAGGGCGCAGAGCTTTGGCGTCCGGGGCTGGTGGCAGCGCTTTTGAGGGCGCGCATCGCCCTCAGCTGTCTTCACTTCCCACCGACCGGCCGGGCCGGGGGAAGGGCGCAGAGCTTTGGCGTCCGGGGCTGGCGGCAGCGCTTTTGAGGGCGCGCATCGCCCTCAGCTGTCTTCACTTCCCACCGACCGGCCGGGCCGGGGGAAGGGCGCAGAGCTTTGGCGTCCGGGGCTGGCGGCAGCGCTTTTGAGGGCGCGCATCGCCCTCAGCTGTCTTCACTTCCCACCGACCGGCCGGGCCGGGGGAAGGGCGCAGAGCTTTGGCGTCCGGGGCTGGCGGCAGCGCTTTTGAGGGCGCGCATCGCCCTCAGCTGTCTTCACTTCCCGCCGACCGGCCGGGCCGGGGGAAGGGCGCAGAGCTTTGGCGTCCGGGGCTGGCGGCAGCGCTTTTGAGGGCGCGCATCGCCCTCAGCTGTCTTCACTTCCCGCCGACCGGCCGGGCCGGGGGAAGGGCGCATAGCTTTGGCGTCCGGGGCTGGCGGCAGCGCTTTTGAGGGCGCGCATCGCCCTCAGCTGTCTTCACTTCCCACCGACCGGCCGGGCCGGGGGAAGGGCGCAGAGCTTTGGCGTCCGGGGCTGGCGGCAGCGCTTTTGAGGGCGCGCATCGCCCTCAGCTGTCTTCACTTCCCACCGACCAGCCGGGCCGGGGGAAGGGCGCAGAGCTTTGGCGTCTGGGGCTGGCGGCAGCGCTTTTGAGGGCGCGCATCGCCCTCAGCTGTCTTCACTTCCCACTGACCGGCCGGGCCGGGGGAAGGGCGCAGATGAGATGGGATGAGCCCTGTCAGAAATTGTGGCTATTATACATGACCCCCATGCGTCCGGTGCCTGGGGATAGGTATCATTGTGGCCATGCCGTTCAGCGAACTGCTCCAACGCAAGCTTCCCACCAGCTGGCGGGGCAGGGGGTTCCAGCTCGCTTGCTGTGTTGGAGCTTCTCGGCCAGCAGTGTGTGCAATAAGCGGCAGTGCCGATACAAACATGAGTGTCCCTCTTGCGCTAGGCCCCACGCCGCCGCCGCGTGTCCGCGGGCCGGCGGGTCACGGGGCAGAGGTAGAGGTGGACAGGGAGCGGGCAGAGCGGCTGCTGAGGGAGCTAGCCAGGCAAAAGGCCCCCTCCCCAGTTAATGTGTATATGTTGGAGCGATGGCTCTCAACTTATCCAAGGAGAGAGGATGCAAAGTACCTCCTTGAGGGTTTCCAGTGGGGCTTCCGGATCCCATTCAAAGGAGTGCGGGGACCCCAAGATGCACCCAATTTACTGTCTCTGAAGGGTAGAGAGGAGGTGGCTTCCCTGAGTATTGCTAAGGAGGTTGGGGCCAAGAGGGTGGCAGGCCCCTTTTCTGTGCCACCCTTTCCCAACCTGAAGGTCTCCCCTCTTGGGTTGGTACCCAAGAAGGCCCCGGGGGAATTTCGTTTAATCCACCATTTGTCGTACCCGGTGGGTTATTCTGTCAATGATGCTATCCCTGATGACCTTTGTTCGGTCAGGTATACGTCCTTTGACCAAGCCCTACGGATGGTGCGCTCTTGTGGTCCGGGTGCCCTCCTGGCAAAATGTGACATCAAATCGGCATTCTGATTGTTGCCAGTGCACCCTGAGGACTTTGAGCTATTGGGTTTTCGATTCCAAGGGAAGTTCTATGTAGATAAGGCCATGCCTTTTGGCTGCTCTATATCCTGTTCAGCATTTGAACGTTTTAGCACCTTCCTTCAGTGGGCCTTTGTTCGCAGGTCTGGGTCTCGGTCTGTAGCCCATTACCTCGATGACTTTTTGTTCGGGGGTGAACGGGGCTTGGACACGTGCACGTGTCTCCTCACCACATTTCAGACGCTAATGCAGGAACTGGGTGTCCCTTTAGCGCCCGAAAAGACCGAGGGCTCATCCACTACCCTCACATTTCTGGGTATCGAAATCGACACGGTCGCACAGGCATCCCGGTTACCCATTGACAAGGTTACCTGGATCTCTGCAATGATTTTGGCCTTGCTGGCCAAACGTAAGGTGTCACTTAGACAGCTTCAGGTACTGCATGGCCATCTTAACTTTTCCTGCAGGGTGGTTACGCCTGGCAGGGCATTTGCTCAGCGCCTGTGCGATGCCATGTCTGGATTGACAAGGCGCCATCATAGGGTCCGACTAACCAGGGGCATGCGGGCTGACCTTTTGGTCTGGCTCTCATTCCTGCGGGACTTCAACGGGGTATCCTTTTGGAAGTCCGGCCTTTTAGTTTCACCTAGGTTTCAAGTGCAGTCGGATGCCTCCGGCTCCCTGGGATATGGAATTTACTTCCAGGGGAGGTGGACTTATGGCCAATGGTCTCCAGAATGGCGGGGCACGGATCGCCTCCGCGATCTTACATTCCTTGAGTTTTTTCCAATCCTGGGAGCTTTGATGCTATGGGGCAAGGAGTGGGCCGACTCAGTGGTCCATTTTTGGTGTGACAATGCTGCAGTAGTGCACATTGTCAATGCTCAGGCATCTAAATCACCCAGGGTGATGGCTTTAGTTCGCCAATTCGTGTTACGTAGCCTACGCCTTAACGTGCTTTTCAGGGCCAGACATGTACCAGGCATTGATAATGATATTGCTGATGCTTTATCCCGCCTGCAGATCCCCCGGTTCCGCGCCTTGGCTCCGGACGCAGAGGAATTCCCCTCGCCACTTCCGGCCGAGATTTGGACATTTGGCAAGGAGAGGTGAACTGGGCGATTGGCATGTCCTTGGCACCCCGCACGCGTAAGGCGTATCATCATGCTTTAGTTCAATTTAATAGCTTTCGTGTGCAACTTCGGTTGCCAGAGTTGTGGCCCATTCCAGTGGCACAGGTTTTACAATTCATGGTTCATTTACACAGTCAGGGCCTCGCTCCCCGCACTATAGCATCAAGGCTGTCAGCATTGGCATTTGTTGCCAAGGTGGGGGTTTTTGCTGACAGCATGAACGATTTTCGCATACGGCATGTTTTGGAGGGGTGGACACGGGAACGTGGCCGCCGCCCGGACACTCGGCACCCAATTTCCCCAGGGGTGCTCACACACCTTGCACGAGGCTGGCCTAACCTATGTTTTGACAGGTATGAGGCAGCTCTTTTTCATGCGGCTACCACGGTGGCCTTCTTTGGAGCGCTCCGCATCAGTGAGTTGGTACTGCTGTCTAAGGCGGATGCGACTCGTAGGGCACTGGAACTCGACGATGTCTATGTTTCTAATGAGTGGGCTCAGTTGAGGATACGGTCCTCAAAAGTTGATCAGCACAACGTAGGCAGTGGAGTTAGACTGCTACGATGTTCCATTGCAGACATTTGTCCGGTTGGTGCCCTACAGGAGTTCTTGGCAGTGCGTGGCACGCACCCTGTCCCATTTTTCTGCCACCAGGATGGGTCTCCCCTTACTAAATTTCAATTTTGGAAGGTGACCGGTATGGCACTTTCCAGTGTTGGCCTCCCAGGGGCTCGTTACGGCACCCATTCATTTAGAATAGGTGCTGCTTCAACTGCAGCTACATTTGGGTACTCTGAGGCTGATATACGCCGTATGGGAAGATGGGGATCTATGCGTTTTGCATTGTATGTTCGTCCTCTTCAGACATGAGTACCATTTAAGTCACTGTTCTCTTTTTCTCTTACAGACCCTGTGTGTCCCCGCCCACCGGTGACCCCAGCTTGGACTGCATGCGGCCGCATGCATACGTTGGTACAGTAAGCGTAGAATGAGATGGCGGGAACTGTTGCCATTCCTTTTCTCCGTTAGGGATGCTGAACCGCCTGATGTCCTTGTACTGCACCTCGGGGGCAATGACCTAGGCCAGGTCACTGGCCTTTCTTTAAAATTCGCGATTTGCAGAGACCTAGCTTATTTGCACTATGTGTGGCCATTCACCAGGCTGCTATGGTCGGACACCATACCACGTCACGCTTACAGGGGAGGTATTGACCTCCATGCCCTTGACCGCGCTCGTCGCTCGGTGAACAGGGCAGTGGCCTGGTTCGTGACAGACAAGGGTTTGGGGATGGTCGTCCGACACCCCACCATTAGTTTACAAAATTACAATCTGTATGCAGGGGATGGGGTCCACCTGTCAGATAGAGGTATGAACCTCTTTTTGGAAGATTTGCAAGCAGGCCTGTTGACCGAGCTGACGGTCTGGGGGGGGGGGGGCGGTGAGTCTTCATTGAAGCCTCCCCGTGTGGCGGGTAGCACTGGTAAGGTAAAGATTTATGACCCATAGGTATCCGGCAGGTTCGCAATTGACTGGCCAACACTTAGACAGGTACAGGTGTAATAACGTTGACCGGTCAACGACGAACCAGGCAAGGGGTGATGGCACGAGCTTTTCAGCATGCATCACCTCGTGATTTGACGGATACACGTCAGAGGGTGGGGTCAGTAGATAGTTTATTGACTACGGTCATCAATTTGTTTGTGTCAACAAACAAATTGATACAAAATGGATACATTGTAGCCAATTGCCTTTGGCAATTTTGGGAGGAACCTTACCAGTGTTACTGCGGCCTGCTTGCCTTAAAGAATTATAATTGGATGAGTACCAATTGAAAGTTATAATTCGGACTAGGGCATTATTCAATAAAAGTGGCCCAATGCCTTTATCCATATACCGGTGTCTGAGTCTTTCTTTGGGGGGTGCGCCTGCAAAGATTGGTTACCATGTCAAGGAACTTTATAGAATTTTCAGCATGTGCGCTATATGTAGTACATGTTAACAAAATTATGTGGAATGAAGACAAGCATAGACCATGAAACTGAGAAGAATGGAAAAATATTGAAAATACTAAATACTCTGTAGCTCTGATTTTATCTGCTTCATGATTCCATTCTTATGTTGATACAATTGTATTGATTTCAGTGTCCAAGCATTGACATACAACTGAAGTGGAGCAGTGGCATTCTATTTGACATGCATTCCTAGTTTTCCCATTATTGTTGTACCTGAGCATCTTCCAGTAGTACATTAAGTGAAGAGACTAACATCTGCCACATCTGGCTCCTTTCCTCTAGCATCCTTTCCCTGGAGGACGATTGTGGATACCGTGTTGTAATGATCTCTTTGGTAGAGTGATCTTCATGGCACTTAAACATCACTTTGTTCAAATGTTGCTAGGTATGTGGTCTGCCATATTTTTTTTCTATTGAAAGAGAGATTCTTAGTTTCTTTCAAGGAGAAAAAACAACATGAGATCTAACCAAGTGGGAGTTCATCACAAGAAGCTGAGATAATTTTAGAACAGTACTTAATCCTATTTCAGTATTTATCATAAGAAACTTTTGAGTTAGTTCATGGCCACGTAGTGCTTGTGACTATCATAGTTAAAAATGGCAAGGAAAATAACCACATGCACAGCTATACAGCTGTTTAAAGACTGTTTTTACTGTTATGTGCTGTCAAGTCAGTTCTGACTCATGCAACTTTAATAAGGTTTTTAAAATATGTGACATGTTCAGGGAGTGGTTTGCTATTGCCACACTCTGCCCCATGACCTTCCATGGCTGAATGGGAATTTGAATCCAGGTCTCCTGAGCTCTAGTAGGAGAGTCTATGGCTCTTCAGGACTGTAATCGTGACAAAAAGTGAATAGCAGGCAAGTTGTCTACTCATTGGAATAGCAAGGGCCTTCATATACAGGATCTAGGCATTCTATCTGTGATACTCAACCCAATGAATATTGTGGCACTGGGATAGAATTATTTTCAAAGAGTGGAATAAGGCTGATACCTAGGTCAGTGATGGCAAAACTTGGCACTCCAGGTGTTCTTGGACATCAATTACCAGAAGCCCAAGTCAGTACTCCTGCTGATCAGGGCTTCTGGGAGTTGAAGTTCAAGAACATCTGGAGTGCCAAGGTTCACCATCACTGACCTAGGTTGTGTCATGTCTCACCTAGCTGAACTCCCCCTTTTTTGAAGAGGAAGTAGAGGGTGAAGTTCAGGATTTTTCACCTTTGCAGATAAAGTTGGATCCATTCTGAAGATGAGGCCCAGAGGCTTTGGCCTAAGCTGGGGGAAGTCATGTCAGAGGGGATGTTGCCAGCCCCTGGCACCTCTGGTAGCACTCTCTCAGAATGCCAGGAGGATTTTCATTTCATTTCATTTAATACTTATATACCGCCTTACTCAAGCCAATGGCTGACTCAAGGCGGTTTACATAGGAAAAGCATGACAGAGCAAAAATACCATATACAATACAAAATTCCACAATTCAATACACATATACTCAGTCGTAAACAATAAAAAATTCAGTTAAAAAAGAATACAATATAGCCCCATAAAACAAAGGTAGCAACAATATAAAATATCAATAATACAATATAGATTTGAAAACATTCCAAAGAGAGGAAGGGAAAAAACCTCAACCTAAGAGTCCCACCAAGTCCAGTGAACAGGACCAAGAGGAGCATGGCCATGTGGCGTGGGCGGCTCTTCGGAGCTCCCCAGTGGCCTCCGGGACTCCCTTTAACCTCCTCCCACTGATGGCAAGGGGGGGGGAGGGACGTGGCCAGATGGCGTTGGTGGCTCTTCGGAGCTCCCCGGTGGCCTCCGGGGCTCCCTTTAACCTCCTCCCGCTGATGGCAAGGGCGGTGAGGGGCATGGCAAGATGGCGTCGGCTGGAGCTCCTCGGTGGCCTCTGGGGCTCCCTTTAACCTCCTCCCTCCGATGGCATGGGCAGGAGGTGCACGGACAGATGCCGTCGGTGGTTCTTTGGAGGATAAAGAGAGTGTTCTGCTGTCAGAGGATGAAGATGACCCAGCCCCTCTTGGCCTGAAGCACTGTCATCAGTTGAGAGTATGAGTGAAGCTATTAGTGCCTTTGCTCAGTTTGGTTGTCTGCACTTTGTTCCCGCTCTCTCTCTGCATCTTGAGTGGGAAGTGTCCTTAATTATGACCTCACATTATGACTGATCCTGCTACTGGACTTCCTGAATCTTTGCACTTGCAAACTCCACAAAGGTTGCGAATGTTTTGTATTCTTACCTTCCCATAGTCTCTTCAGGATTCCCCAACCTGGCATCTTCCATATGAGTTGTATTATAACACATCATCACCAGGCAACAAGGCCATGCCGCTTCAGGATAATGAGAATTGTAGTAAAACACAACCAGATGGTGCTAGGCTATGAATGGCATTCCCATCATATCTCTAGTACAGAAATGTTTCTTCTGGAAAATTAACAAATAGCTTGTACATGATTTTTTTTCCAAAGCACATACTTATTTTTACATTCATCTCTTGTTTTCAGAATCTCAAGTAGCCAGGTATATGTTTCAAATTGATAGCCTTAATATCAAAGTGTTTTTTCATACTGTCATTTCCTTCCATGAATGAAGAAACCCATAAGCAGCCAAGAAAGCTTAACATCATCTCCAAACCCATCAAGTACAAAGTGGGAACTCAAACCATATGACAACATGTATCCATCATGTCACATGCATATTCTGCCATCAAAAGTAGAAAGAGAAATTTAGAAGCAAATAAAACATTTGCATTAAATTTAGCTGAAAACAAGATAAAAGAAGCAGCATTGATTCTAGATAAAGCTGTGATTATTGCTGACTTTGGCATTTTCCACACAGGCAAAAATGCACTTCCAGGGAAGCAGGTTTTTTAAAAATAAGATTGTCTCTGTTTTTTCTGCTATTCTTCACTGCAATGACAAACAGCACCTCTAGACTAACATAATAATTCTACATAGTCAGTGTGGAATTCACCATACCTGTCAGGTTTCGGGAAATTTCTGTCAAACCCCTGTATTTTGCACTCTTTCCCGCCATCATCCCATATTAGTTAGACTGCAATTATACTGGAGTTAGACTGGAGGCCAGCACAGGATAAGCATAGCTGTCCAGTTTCCCGTTTTGGCCAGAAAATTTCCCTTATTTGACAGAAATTTCCCGAAACTTGACAGGTATGGAATTCACTGGTTTTCTCTTCATCTTGTTCACACCAGGTTTGACCCTATGGGAAGGAAAAGCACTCTACATGGAACATTACATGCCCTATTTCCATTTGCCACCCTTGATTTACCATGCAACTTTCTGTTTCCACAATTGTTGCAAAGCAAGAGGTATGGGGTTTGCTACAATTTCCCATGAATCATGTAGGTTGTCTACCACCTGATTCAGTCAAACCACAAGGTCCACTGGTCTGCCATTTCTTAGGGTGCATTGCACAGCATCAACACAGAACCCTTGATGTCATTGCCACATGATTTTCACTTCTGATTTTTGTTGCTGCTGCTTTTGCTTTGCTGCAAAATGTATCTTCTGAGAAACCTGATGAAATGTCGATGCATCATTCTTTAATGTACCATGGTAGCATTCTGAAAAAGACTTAAAGTGAAGTTGAAAGTTCTGAGGTTAAGATGGAGAAATATTAAATGACAAAGAAACCAATTTGGGAAGAAAGAAATGGCAAGATACGGTTTCCTGATCATAGCATATGATGCTCAACATTGCAGGCGCACCCCCCAATAAAGGACTCAGACACCAATGAAAGTGGATAACGGCATTGGGCCACATTTATTGATTCATGCCCTAGTCCGAATTATAAATTTCTATTGGTAATTGACCAATCATAATTCTTAAGGCAAGCAGGCCGAAGTAACACTGGTAAGGTACCACCCAAAATTGCCAACGGCAATTGCTACAATGTATCCATTTGTATCAATTTGTTTGTTGACAACAAACAAATTGTTGACCGTAGTCAATATCTAACTAATGACCCCACCCTCTGACGCGTATCCGTAAAATCACGGGGTGATGCATGCTGTCTAGCTATAGCCATCACCCCGTCGCCTAGTTTGTCGTTGACCGGACAACTTATGCCTGTCTAGTGTTGTCCAGTCAATTGCGAACTTGCCGGATACCTGTGGGTCATAATGTTTACCTTACCAGTGCTACCCGCCCATGTGACCAAAGTCAACAGCAGCAACAGAAAACCCCTATGTCAAACCATAGCAACAGTGTGGGATGGGCGAAAAAACCAGGACCCGGAAGCCAATATGGGTCCCAGCCAAAAATTCCCACCCGGCCCCGAAGCGACCAAAATATCACACTGTTAACTAGGGAGGGGGTGGAGGGAAAAACTTCTCCGCTCCGTCGCTTCGCAAAATGGCAGCTCGGCTGCCTCGTGGCCGCCCCTTTTATAAGGGAGCTGGTCACGCCCCTAACTACCCGGATGCCTTCGTCCTGTGGGGGGGCTCCCGCAAAGAGTGCGGCGGCCATTTTGGCGCCGCGCTTGCATTGCAGGCGCACCCCCAATAAAGGACTCAGACACCAATGAAAGTGGATAACGGCATTGGGCCACATTTATTGATTCATGCCCTAGTCCGAATTATAAATTTCTATTGGTAATTGACCAATCATAATTCTTAAGGCAAGCAGGCCGAAGTAACACTGGTAAGGTACCACCCAAAATTGCCAACGGCAATTGCTACAATGTATCCATTTGTATCAATTTGTTTGTTGACAACAAACAAATTGTTGACCGTAGTCAATATCTAAGTAATGACCCCACCCTCTGACGCGTATCCGTAAAATCACGGGGTGATGCATGCTGTCTAGCTATAGCCATCACCCCGTCGCCTAGTTCGTCGTTGACCGGACAACGTTTAACCAACTTATGCCTGTCTAGTGTTGTCCAGTCAATTGCGAACTTGCCGGATACCTGTGGGTCATAATGTTTACCTTACCAGTGCTACCCGCCACACGGAGGGGCTTCAAAGAAGGCTTGACGCCCCCCCCAGACCATCAGCTCGGTCAACAGGCCTGCTCGCCAATCACCCAACAGGAGGTCCATACCTCCTCGCGACAGATGGACTCCATCCCCTGCATACAAGTCATAACTTTGGAGGCTAATAGCGGGGTGACGACTGACCCTCCCCCAAGTCCTGTCGACAAGGAAACGCACCACTGCCCTATTCACCATGCGTCTAGCGCGGTCAAGGGCCAGGAGGTCAACACCCCCTCTGTAGGAATGGCGCGGGACCATGTCCGATCAAACAAGGATTGTGGCGGGCCAGACGTAATGCAGGTAGGCAAGGTCCTCGCAAATCGCATGCTTCAGCGATAAGCTGGTGACCTGGCCCAAATCATTGCCCCCCAGGTGTATGATCAGAATGTCAGGCGGGTCAGCATTCTGGCCTGAAAAAAGGAAAGGCAGCAGCTCCCGCCATAACATCCCGGGCTTACCATGCCATGCGAGACTTGCGTATGCACCCAGTCCCAGTTGGGGTCCCCACTCTGTCGCCGCAGCATAACGCGCTGCCTTGTGCACGTAGCTATGGCCCACCAGCCATACTGTCACCGGTGTAATACGACACCCCGGGTCTGTAAAGGAAAAAATGAGGGAAAGTAGGTAAGGTGACCGGGTTGGTACTCACGGGGGGAGTGGGCGCACATAAAATTGAAAACATTGCGATCCCCACCATCCCATGCTACGTATGTCAGCCCCTGAGTACCCAAAAGCCGCAGCGGTCGAGGCCGCCCCTATACGGAATGAATGAGTGCCATAGCGGGCGCCTGGGAGGCCCACACTGGCCAGCGCTTTGCCCGTCACCTTCCAAAATTGAAATTTAGTAAGGGGAGACCCATCTTGGTGACAGAAAAACGGGCCATGGTGCGTGCCACGCAGTGCCAGGAATTCCTGTAGGGCACCAACCGGACAGATGTCTGCCAAAGAACACCGTAGCAGTCGCACACCACTGCCGACGCCATGCTGATCGGTCTTAGAGGAACGTATCCTCAACTGAGCCCAGTCTTTGGCTACACAGACATCCTCGAGTTCCAGTGCCCTACGACTTGCATCCGCCTTAGACAGCATCACAAGCTCGCTGATGCGGAGCGCTCCAAAAAATGCCACCGTTGTGGCTGCATGGAACAGGGCTGCCTCATATGCATCAAAACAGAGGCAAGGCCAGCCCCGGGCCAACTGGGTAAGGACCCCTGGGGAAATCGGGTGGCGGTCGTCCGGGCAACGCCTGCGCTCGCGCACCCACCCCTCCAAAACATGTCTCACACGGAAGTCAGAGGTGCTGTCCACATGACCCCCCACCTTGGCCATAAAAGCCAACGCTGAAAGCTTAGATGCTATGGTGCGAGGTGCAAGGCCCTGAGAATGCAGGTAAACCATGAACCGCAGAACATGGGTTACCGGGATCGGCCAGGTTCCTGGCAATTGAAATTGAGTACAAAATGCCCTGAAAGAGTTAATTGCGTGGTGTTACGCCTTACGGGTGCGTGGGGCTAGTGACAGGCCAATCGCCCGGTTCACCTCTCCTTGCCAATGGTCCATATCTCCTCCGGGAGTGGCGAGGGAAATTCCTCCGCATCCGGGGCCAAGGCACGGAACCGGGAGATCTGTAGGCGGGACAAAGCGTCAGCAATATCATTATTAACCCCTGGGACATGCCTGGCCCTGAACAGTACGTTGAGGCGCAGGCTGCGCAACACAAATTGGCGCACTAGATCCATAACCCTGGGCGATTTAGAAGTCTGTGCATTTACAATGTGGACCACGGCCGCATTGTCACACCAGAAAGGCACGACCGAGTTGGACCACTCCTGGCCCCATAGCATCAAAGCACCCAGGATAGGGAAAAATTCCAGATACGTGAGATCACGCAGGCGACCCGTGCCTGCCCAGGCCGGTGGCCACCCACCATAGGCCCACTTCCCATTGAAGTACATCCCATAACCCAGGGATCCCGAGGCATCAGACTGAATCTGAAATTGAGGGGAAGCCAGGAGGTCATGTCTCCAAAATGAGACCCCATTGAAGTCCCTCAGGAACTGTAACCAGACAAGCATGTCTGCCCTAATACCCCGGGTAAGCCTAACCCTATGGTGAGGCCTGGATAATCCTGCCATAGCGTCGCACAAGCGCCGGGCAAAAGCCCTGCCCGGTGCGACCACTCTGCAGGCAAAATTAAGGTGACCATGCAGCACCTGCAGTTCCCTCAGTGATGCCTTGCGCTTGGCCAACAAGTCCGAGATAAGGGCCGCTATCCTCGACACCTTATCCCGCGGTAACCTAGATGCCTGCGCTATCGTGTCAATCTCCACCCCCAGGAAGACTAGCTGTGTAGATGGGCCCTCGGTCTTTTCGGGCGCTAAAGGGACACCGAGTTCCTCCATTAGCGTCTGAAATGTGTTGAGGAGACGTGTACACGTGTCCCAGCCCCGTTCACCCCCGAATAAAAAGTCATCCAGGTAATGGGCTACAGACCGGGACCCTGACCTGCGGACGAAAGCCCACTCTAGGAAGGTACTGAAACGCTCGAAAGCCGAGCATGATATGGAACAGCCAAAAGGCATGGCCTTATCAAAATAATATTCACCCCAAAATTTGAAACCCAGCAATTCAAAGCCGACTTAATGTCGCACTTAGCCAGCAGCGCACCCGGGCCACATGAGCGCACCATGCGCAGCGCGTGGTCAAAAGATGTATACCTGACTGAGCAAAGGTCGTCAGGGATAGCATCGTTGACCGATCGGCCGGCTGGGTAGGACAAGTGATGGATAAGGCGAAACTCGCCTGGTGACTTCTTGGGAACCAAGCCCAGGGGCGATACCTTGAGGTTAGTGAACGGGGGTGCAGGGAAAGGTCCAGCGACCCTGCCTGCATTGACCTCCTTATTAATGCTGGCGGCAGCCACTTCCTCCCTCCCCCTAAGGGACAAAAGGTTGGGGGCATCCTGAGGGGACCTATCACCCATGAAAGGAATACGGAACCCCTGTCTAAAGCCCTGAAGTAGATAATCTGCATCCTCCCCCTTCGGGTACAATGCGAGCCAACGCTCCAGCATGTCCACATTAATTGGGGAAGGAGCCTTTCGGTGAACCAGCTCCATCTGCGGCAGTCTTGCCAGCCCACTGTCCGCCCCTCCCTCTGCCCCGCGTCCCTCCAGGCCTGGGACAGGCAGAGGCTGCATGGGGGCCCGCACAGGTGGGACACTCATGTCTGTACTTGCAATTCTTCTTACTGCATGAACCATTAGACGAGAAAGTCCAGCACAGCAGTCGGGCTGGAACCCCCTGCCCCGCCACTTGGCGGGGAACCTGTGCTGGAGCCACTCGCTGGACCGCATGTCCACAATGGTATCTTTCCCCTGGTGCTGGGCGCGTGGGCGTCATGTACAGCAGCCAAAGTCTCTGACATGGCTCATCCCACCTCATCTCAGGGTGCAGGGGAATTCGCATATGGAATTCCTCGTCATAAGCCAACCACGACGGGCCCGGAAAATCAACCATCGCCCGATAGATATTGTCCAAATACTGGACCATCGGAATTGCCAGATCCGGCCGGGCCCTCAGGTACACCGCCATGTAGATGAGGTAAGCCGGCAGCCAGTTGGCCCACGTCCGTGGTGGCTTGCGACGACGTGCCTGTTCCTTATCCTTCTCATCCTGCCCCTCCCTCTCTTCCTTGGTGGGCTCCCTGTTTAGGAGTGAGAAGATATCAACATACTCCCCTCGCCATATTTTCTCTCTGGTGGCCTGTGCCAAATGGTCACCCAGTGGCAAGGAATAGCCCGCTGTTGGCAAGGCCGAGACAGGCACAGCAGAAACTGTGGGCATCTGGAAAGGGGCTTGAACTAGCCCAGCCACCCCTAATACATTCCCCACAGGGTAGGAAATGCTACCCACCCCGGGGCCCTGGGTGGTGGTTGACGTCGCCTGTTGGTGCGTCAGCGGCTGTACCGCCGCACCACCCATGCGAGGCCAAGGCCATTGGAAAGCCCCCCCCAACGTAGCCACATGTGTAGGTGCACTAGTTTGTACCGCATACTCACATGCTGCACCCCCGCGGGCCGCCCCCACCGGGGGTTCCGGCCCACTGGGGGCGTCGGAACTCACGACTGCCGTAGAGCTCGCCGTCGGGGCTTGACCCGCGCTGGCCTGTTGGTCGGGGAGCTGCGAGGCAGCGGCCGAAGTCGCGCCACGCGCCTCAAGCTGCTCGACCCGTCCTGTCGCCTGCCGCTGCCCAGCAGACGACGCGTCCAAGCGCACCCCAAAAGGAGCGCCAGCGTGGCTGGCCCGAGCAAGGGAAGCCTTGAGTGTCGCCACGCGGGCCAGCAAGGCCTCCACACTGGCGTGGGGCCACGGGCCAGCCGGCCCGCCCGTTACGGGCGTGGGTACAGGCCCTTGCACCCCGGGGCCCGAATATGGCCATGACCCCACACCCAGGCCCGGCAGGGCCGGTGTGGGCACCTGCCAAGGGAGGGGACCGCACCACCCCCCAAGGCTGGAAGGCCCCGGAGTGAGCTGGGCCCCGATGGAGGAAGGCCCAGTGGAATGAGCACCAGGAGCGGCGTCCGCCGCTTGCGGGCCGCGGGCCGCAGCCCATACTGGACCCCTGCTCGGGTCCCCAGCCTCCGGCCAGGGGGTAATAGACCCCATCCCACCGGTCCCGGTGGGAGCCGGCAAAGGCGGCTGGTGGGAAGGCGCAGCCGCGGTCCTCCGACCCGGATTGCACCTCCGCACCGCCCGAGCCGCGCTCGCGGCCGCCTTCTTCTTCGAAGGCATCTCAGTCGGACCTAAGGGAAGCCGAAAATAGGAAAGTAAGCAGCCAAAAGGCTTCCCGCTCAAGGCAAAAAAGCGACGGAGTAAGAGGAAAAACTTCTCCGCTCCGTCGCTTCGCAAAATGGCAGCTCGGCTGCCTCGTGGCCGCCCCTTTTATAAGGGAGCTGGCCACGCCCCTAACTACCCGGATGCCTTCGTCCTGTGGGGGGGCTCCCGCAAAGAGCGCGGCGGCCATTTTGGCGCCGCGCTTGCAGTTGCTTTGCTATAATGTCTTCTGTGAGTCGTAATGCAAACAAACTATATTAAACAGGAATTCTCTCATTAAAAGTCAGGCTTAGATTATGATAAGAATACCTTTAGTTGCTGAGCGGGTGAGGTTCTTTTGGATGTCTGGTTAGGACTAGTTGGCAAGTTAGCAGCTGAAATACTGTTATACAGCAACATTAAAGGTGTAACTTTTACTGGTGAATTGTACAACTCAGTAAATGCCAACAGAGATTTCTTAATTTACAATAATTTGCCACTGAAAGTTACACCTTTTGCATATCTGTGTAACAGGATCTACGCCAAAGTGTTTCTGTAGCATGTGCTAGCTGTAATGATCGTGTTCATTGTATAGCTAAGAAAGTTTTGAAGGCATCCCATTTACTGCTAATATCTGGTTTTACACTCTATGAATAGCAATCTCCATGTTAAAGGAAAATTGAAATCTAACACTAGAAGACAGCAGAGTGTTTATGTTGAGCCTAGTGCAAGAATGCAGTGACATATTCAAAGTCATTAGTTAGTTGTCACTCACATTCTAATGTCTAACCAGATCATCATACGTGGAACAGTCATTGATGACTTCTGAGTAAACAACTGCAAATGAGTCCTATGAAGGTTCCTAATACAGTGGAACCTCGTATAATGAATGCATCATACAACAAAAAATTGTACAACAGAGAGAATTTGAAAAAAATATTGCATCGTATAGCGAAAATCTCTATGGGAAAAATCGTACAACGAATATTTTTCTTTGTACGATTTTCCCCATAGAG
The DNA here is from genome assembly GCA_035047305.1 of Bradypodion pumilum. Lineage (NCBI taxonomy): Eukaryota > Metazoa > Chordata > Lepidosauria > Squamata > Chamaeleonidae > Bradypodion > Bradypodion pumilum. The sequence continues at coordinate 112,740,468 of JAWDJD010000001.1, read as the reverse complement.
ATTTTTGTTGTATGATTTTTCCTATAGAGATGTTCGTTGTACGATGCATCCCATAGGGATTTTCATTGTACGGTGCATGCATCGTACAAAAAAAAATCGTATAAAGAAATGCCTTGTGGAACCAATTATTTTCGTTATACGAGGTTCCAATGTAGTTTGAAAAAACAACCTGAATTGTTAAGGCCATAAAGAAACTGACCTACCCAGAAGACTGGAGCTGTCCACCATAACACAATTCTGTCTCTGGTTGAAGAAATGGTGGGCTAGCATCATGGCTGTGTATTGCAATATAGTAGCTTATGTAGGGCTTATTTCTACAGTGACAGGATATTGCATGCATAGTCTGATTGGCATGCTTAAACCCACTGAAGCAAAAAACTGCTCATGGCAACTAAATGGTCGAAGGTCTTCAGCTATGTAAAATGATCACTTTCGTTAATAATTCAATAAAGACTGATTTTCATATTTGTTTCTTGATGTTGTTTTATTGTTTTAAAAGTTCACCGGTTTGGAACTTTTTTGATACTCTTCCTCAGAAAACAATATACTCTGTAATGAAAAGATGTAATAACTAAAATGTGCTGATACCAAACTTTACATCGTACAAGTTATTTACAAGATTAATTTACAAGATTATTTACAAGAGTATTTATATAGCACATATTTACAATTAACAAATCTATCTACATAATTTAACGGCTTCCAAACACACACCATTAACGCTCACAAGCCCAAAAGAATATAGCTACAGAGGCATGGAGTGCGAGAAATATAGAAAAAAGTTACAGGTATGTTTACAAGAGTTTTTGTTGATTATCATGTCCAAATATAGCTGTCGGTCTGGGATATTATGTAGAGAGATTTGTTAATTGAGTATGTATGTCACATGTAACCAATGCTTTAGTAACAGAAAGATGGCTTCTAACACGCATCTTGTTGCAATACAAAGGAGAAATCTGGATGCCTTGGACACAGCCCTTTATCCAATACTAGAATGGGAAAGGTTCCAGAATTGGTAGCAGCTCTTTAATCTGCCACAGAATGAGAATTTTCTTTACCCTTCACATTGTATTCTTAATTGTATTCTTAATGATTTCAAAGATGTGGATGGTCCCCCCCCCCCAGTGTTTGACCTATTTTGCCACTCATGCATTATACATATTGGGGAAATCTGTACTCATAAGGCATAGTCATTAGAGCTTAAAGTGAATCACTCTACTTCTTTCCCTCCCTTTTTTTCTCTGTAAAATTTAACATTTCAAAACTGCCTGCATAAGTTATTATTTTATCCCTGTTCCCTTTTAATGTCTTCATGCAATTTCCCAGCGCTATTCTTGGAAGCCTTGTATTTTAATTCTTTTTAAAAATAATAATGGAAGAGCTGGTAACAATTACTCTTTGTAGGGACATGCATATAATTAAAATGATCCTTATTTTGAAGATTTTAAGTGAGAATGAAATATTGTTTCCTCAGTTCATTGCATAGAGGGTCAGATACTGGATTATAAGTAAACATATCATTACAAACCCATGCCATACAACATTAATTCAGTATATATATTTTTTACTGAATAGATTCAAATCCCTTCTTTTTCAAAACAGCTGAATTTGATTTATTTAGATTTCTTCCCTCTTAACAACCTAGTAAACTAATGTGTCATCCAAAATGGCCAAGGGCTGAGTTGAAACAGGTCCAGCCAAAACTGCTGGATTTATCTCCTCCCATGTTTAGGGTGTGAGAAATTACTTACAAAACCTTTACTTTTGGCTGCCTTCAAAAAGTGTCCTCTTTACAGAATTAAGGCTGCAATCCTAAACACTGAAACAGAAAGAAGTCTCATTGAGTTTAGTGGGGCTTTTTTTTCTAAGTAATCATCTTTAAGGTAAAGGTTGCCCTTGCTTGAAAGCCAGCTGTGTCCAACTCTAGGGTTTGATGTTCATATCCATTTGTAGCTAAAGAGCCAGTGATGTCTGCATCGGCACACATTTTTGTGGTCATGTGGCAGGCATGACTAGTGCACGGAATGCTGTTTACCTTCCCTATTTATCTATGCAATGTCTTGCTTTCGAACTGCTAGGTTGGCAGGAGCTGGGACAGAGATGGGAGATCACTCCGTAATGCAGCACTTGGGTCTTGAACTGCTGACCTTCCAGCCATCAAGTTCAGCGTCTTAATCACCAAGCCACCACAGTAATAGTATTGCATAATTAGATGAACATTCACCTGTCTTTAATAATAATAATAATAATAATAATAATAATAATAATAATAATAATAATAATAATAATAATAATAATAATAATAATAATAATAATAATAATAATTTCATATTATAAATTATTCTGGGTTGAAAGGATCTTTGTGCGAGATCTCCACTCAGGGAATGCCCAAATGAGGCTCCTTTCATGTCCCCAAGAGTTGGGAAAGAGATAGGCACTGAATCCATCATTTGTGTGTACATTTTATTATTGGTTCTTCTAGGAAACGTATAACCTGTCTCTGATGGATATCATTAATGTTGGACTAGATAGAGTAACTATAAGAGTATTTAACTTTGTAGCGTTGAATTGTATTTTTCTTCTTCTCTTTTTCTTTCTCTTTGTTTGTGCTGGTGTGTACACATATGTTGTCTTCTGTTTTAATTAATAAAATATTTTTTAAAAAAACAATCCATCATGCAGTACCTGGGTTTTGAACTGCAAACTTGCCAGCCTTCCATCTAATAAGGTGAGCTTCTTAATCACTGAGCCATCACAGCCCCTTATTATCTCAATATAGATACTATTTTGATCTGGTCATAAAATCTTGAAGAAAAGTGAGCATATACCAAACAGTAAGAACAATCTGCATCACTATCTAGACCTGTGGCTCCCAATGTGGGGCACATGCCACACATTGGGGCAATTTGATTTTTAAGGGGAGCAATTCAAGAATGAGTTATTAACAGTGAATGGCCTTTTAGGCTTCCTCCACATCAATATGATTCACCTTTTGAATAATAAGAATTATATGTCATGGGGGGAGGAGGTAGGGATCAGGATTTTAGAGATGCTTAGGTGGGGTATGGCCAAAAAAGGTTAGGAACCACGATCTAGACTCTTTTTACAACTCCTTGATTAGCCAAGATGTTTCTCAAGGCCCATAAAAAGTTAACCTCTCCTATTGTGGCAAAACATAGTCATGGAGTCCTCTTCCTTCACTTTCCTGCTGTTAGTAGATAACAGCATAAAAATAAAGTAAATGTAATGCATAGTATTATTGAGTTCATTTTGAAGCATTTAATTATTCATTAATAACGATGAATACTGATTCAAAAGACAGGTCAGCATACTTCAGTGAAAGGCAAAATTTTCCAGTCTCAAGAAATTAAGAATCATCATAATGTCTATAAATACTATAGGAATAGTATGAAGAAGTACAAAAACAGAGTAAAAATTATCCAACATTTGCATAATTCAAACAAAAGGTCCATTATATAGATCATCAAAACATCCAATCATTAAAGCTGGTAGCCTTCTTAAATGACTACTTCCCTTGCTTCTATTTTAATTACTTATCAATTAAATTGTCAAAACAGATTTCACTTGCCACCTTAGTTCTGCAGAGAGCACAAAAAGGTGATTAAGTATTTCTTGTACTATAGTAAATAATAGGTGAACTTTTACTGTTTTCAGTTTAATTAGGGGCATACTCGCCTAGTGCAACTAGTATAGGGATGCAGCTGAACACTCTTAGTGTAATGCATGTTTGGTAAATGGATTTCTTAGGCCTGTGACATGGATTTGTTTCAAAGCAATCAATGAGCAGGTTTTGACATATTGGTGTCTTTCAAACATCCCCTTCCTGGGATAACTTGACCGTTATGTGTGTATCTATTTTATTTCTGACTTTTGGACCTCTTATTCATTTTACATATCTTTAATCTACAGGGTGTCCCAAAAGTTGCCTTACATAGACAAAATTGCAGAACAATAGATATCTTGGTATGTGTTTGCCATGAGTGTGTATTGAGTATATATTAGTTAAATAAAAAGGAGTGGAACTGGGACAAAAATATGCGTCTTTTTGGAAATATATGTATATAAATGTATATATGTATATAAACAAAATACATATACACGTACAGTAGTACCTTATACAATGATTTTAATCTGTTCCACGGGGCTCATTGTTGTATGAAACAATTGCTATACGATGCATGCTAAGTAGTTTTTCCCATTGAAAAATGGTTGTGCAATTTTTTCCATAGGGAAAATTGTTATGAGGGACGCCATCTTTTTCAAAACCTAATTGTTATGCGATTTCGTTGGTATACGGGGTGATTGTTGTATGAGGTTGCACTGTAGTATATAAATACTATGCACACATAAACATATATGTAGATAAATATAAATATAAAGATGCACTAATTAGTTATGTGAGTTTGTTATGTATTTTTAAGCTGTCAAGATTATATTTGCTGTTGATGTTAGATATACTCAACAAACTCTCTCCAAATCTCTTTAAAAATCATTTAGTTATTCCTTTCTTTAATTTTAATTCACATGTCAGTCTATCATTTACCATATTCCATAATTCTTTATACAAATCCTCCAAATCTGATTCACAAAAGATTTTCCATTTTTTAACAAAATACCAATAGGTTGGTTGTTGTAATTTGTAATTTTGTTGTTTTAGACTTAAAATTATTAAAAAAAAAACATCAACCACTTTGCACACAATGCAAAGAATAATACAAAAATTACAGATATCTTCCCATAAGTGTGTCTTTTGTTGTTTTATAGTAAGAAAGCAGTTAGGAACTTGAGTAGCAATAAGGATTCTGCTCCAAGAAACAACATATAACCAACGACTTATCAGACTATCCTTGACATTTTTGCAAGTGGGGCAAATTAAATAATGCCTTATTTGTTTATATAGCTTACAATATAAAAGAACTGAGCTAAACATTCAGGTGCCCCAAAACCAGGGTAATGCTGAGGGTAGAACATTAAATCTAGCAAACATAAATGCTTTTCCAACCTGGTCTGTTTCTCAGAGTAGATAAATAAGCTGCAGATAAGCCATACATTGCAAGCGCAGTGCCAAAATGGCTGGCGCGCTCTTTGCGGGGCCCCCCACCGTACTTGGACATCCGGGTAGTTAGGGGGGCGTGGCCAGCACCCTTTAAAAGGGGTGGCCACGAGGCAGCAGCGCTGCCATTTTGCGAAGCGATGGAGAGGAGAAATTTTTCCCCAATCGCTCCGTTGCTCTTCCCTTTAGCCGGGAAGCCTCTTTCGAGCAGCGGTTTCTTCTGCGCTTCTTTTCTTCGGCTTCCCAGCGAATTGCAGCAATGCCTTCCAAAAAGAAGGCGATGGCGAACGCGGTTCGCACTTCAAGGAGGCGCCAGCCGGGTCGGAGGACCGCGACTGCGCCCCCTCAGCAGGCCCCCTTTCCGGGGGCGCCCACCAGGACTGGCGGGATGGGGTCGATTGCTCCCTGGCCCGAGGCTGGGCAGCCTCAGACCGGCCCTGCAGGGGCTGCGGCCCCCGGCCCGCAATTAGCGGCCACCGGCCCGGGCCTGGCGCATAGCCAGGCGGGGCCTTCGGGCCTTGGCATGCAGCTTCCAGCGGTGGGCTTTAACCAAGGGGTTTGGCTGGGTTCCCTTCCCTGGCAGGGCATGCCCCCGGCCCCTCCGGGGCCGGTGGTCGGGGCATGGCCGTATTTGGGCCCCGGGGTCCAGAGACCTGGCCCAGCGCCAGCGACCGGTGGGCCGGCCGGCCCTTTGCCCCCCATCAGCGTTGGGGGCTATGTAAACATTGATGCCCTACTGGCCCGCGTAGCAGCCCTGGAGGCATCTTTGGGGATAGTTAATCCATCAGGGGCACCCTTTGGTTTACAGGTCAACTCAGCGTCTGCCGGTCCTCGGCAGGCGGCCGAAAGGGTTGAGCTGCCTGAGGCAAGTAGGTCGGCGATGGCCGCAGCCTCGCAGCTCCCCACTCAGCAGATGCCGCCAGCAGGTAGTGGTCAGGCCCCGTCTACGAGCACGGTTGCGGTCGCGAGCTCTGACGCCCTCAGTGGGCCGGAACCCCCGGTGGGGGCGGCCCATGGGGGTGCAACTTGTGAGTATATGGTCCAAGCTAGTGCACCCACACCACAACCCACTACGGGGGGAGCTTTGCAGTGGCCGTGGCCTCGCCTGGCTGGGGCGGCGGGTGAGCCGCCTCCGGCCCATCCGGGAACAGCTCCAACACTCCAAGGCCCCTCTTGGGGCGGGGCACCCTGTCCTGCAGGGAACTTATTGGGGGTGGCGGGGCTGGTCCAGGCTCCTTTCATGGTGCCCAGCACGGTCAATGTTCCGGTGTCGGCCTTGCCGACAGCAGGTTATTCTTTACCCCTTGGGGATCATCTGGCCCAGGCTACCAAGGAAAAGATCTGGCGGGGGGAGTATGTGGACATTTTCTCCCTCTTGAATAGAGAACCCACCAAAGAGGAGAGGGAGGGGCAGGATGAGAAGGACAAGGAGCAGTCTCGTCGACGTAAGCCGCCACGCACGTGGGCCAACTGGTTACCCGCATACCTTATATACATGGCGGTGTACCTCAGGGCCCGGCCTGACCTGGCAATTCCGATGGTCCAGTATTTGGACAACATATACCGGGCGATGGTTGATTTCCCTGGCCCGTCGTGGTTGGCTTACGATGAGGAATTCCGCATGAGAGTGCCCCTACATCCAGAAATGAGGTGGGATGAGCCCTGCCAGAAGCTGTGGCTTCTGTATATGACCCCCACGCGCCCGGCGCCAGGGGAGAGGTACCATTGTGGACATGCGGTCCAGCAAGCTACTCCAGCCCAGGCACCCCGCCAAGTGGCGGGGCAGGGGGTTCCAGCCCGCCTGCTGTGTTGGAGTTTCTCGGCCAATGGTGCGTGTAACAGGAAGCAGTGCCATTACAGGCACGAGTGTCCCTCCTGTGCTGGCCCCCATGCCACCTCCGCGTGTCCTAGGGCAGGCGGATTGCGGGGCAGAGGTAGAGGTGGACAGGGAGTGGGCAGAACTGCCGCGGAGGGAGCTGGTCAAGCAAAAGGCCCCCTCCCCAATTAATGTGGACATGCTGGAGCCTTGGCTCGCGATGTACCCGAGGAGGGCAGACGCAGCTTACCTGCTTGAGGGTTTCCAGCAGGGGTTTCACATTCCTTTCACAGTGGACAGGTCCCTTCAAGATGCACCCAACCTGTTATCACTCAGGGGAAGGGAGGAGGTGGATGCCATGAGCATTGCTAAGGAGGTTGCTGCTGGCAGGGTCGCTGGCCCTTTCCCTGTCCCACCATTTCCCAATCTGAAGGTTTCCCCGTTGGGGTTAGTGCCCAAGAAGTCACTGGGGGAGTTCCGTTTGATACACCACTTGTCTTACCCGGCTGGCCGTTCGGTCAACGATGCTATCCCTGATGACCTTTGTTCGGTTAGGTATACATCTTTTGACCAGGCCCTGCGCATGGTGCGCTCATGTGGCCCGGGTGCACTACTGGCTAAGTGCGACATGAAGTCCGCATTCCATCTCCTGCCAGTGCACCCGGGCGACTTTGAGTTGCTGGGTTTCAAGTTCTGGGGTGAATTTTATTTCGACAAAGCCATGCCTTTTGGCTGCTCCATTTCATGCTCGGCATTTGAGCACTTCAGCACTTTCCTGCAATGGGCCTTTGTTTGCAGGTCAGGGTCCCGGTCTGTAGCCCACTACCTCGACGATTTCTTATTCAGGGGTGAACGGGGCTGGGACATGTGCACGCGTCTCATACATACATTTCAGACGCTAATGAAGGAACTCGGTGTCCCTTTAGCGCCCGAAAAGACCGAGGGCCCTTCAACCAAGCTCACATTCCTGGGGGTTGGGATTGACACGGTTGTGCAAGCATCCAGGTTACCTGTTGATAAGGTTTCCCGGATTGTTGCACTCATTTTGGACTTGCTGGCAAAATGCAAGGTGTCCCTTCGGGAGCTCCAGGTGTTACATGGTCACCTCAATTTCGCTTGCAGGGTCGTCGCACCTGGCAGAGCGTTTGCTCGACGCTTGTGCGATGCCATGACTGGCTTGGCCAGGCCCCACCACAGAGTCCGACTGAACAGGGGCATGAGGGCTGATATGCTCATCTGGCTTCAGTTCCTGAGGGAATTCAACGGGGTGTCCTTTTGGAGGTCCGACCTTTTGGTTTCCCCTCGTTTTCAGGTTCAGTCGGATGCATCAGGGTCCCTGGGTTATGGGATTTACTTCGAAGGGAAGTGGGCCTACGGCAGATGGCCGCCAGCCTGGTGGGGTTCGGATCGTTTGCGCGATCTCACGTACCTGGAATTTTCCTCATTCTGGGAGCTTTGATGCTATGGGGCGAGGAGTAGGCCAATTCGGTCATCCATTTCTGGTGTGACAATGCGGCAGTTGTCCACATTGTCAACTCACAGACGTCTCAATCTCCCAGGGTCATGGAACTGGTTCGCCAGTTTGTGTTGCGCAGCCTACGCCTCAATGTGCTTTTTAGGGCCAGGCATGTTCCAGGTATTAATAATGATATTGCTGACGCTTTGTCCCGCCTGCAGATCCCCCGGTTCCGTGCCTTGGCCCTGGACGCAGAGGAATTTCCCTCGCCACTCCTGGACGAGATATGGACGCTTGGCAAGGAGAGGTGAACCGGGCGATCGGCATGTCGCTCGCCCCCCGCACGCGTAAGGCGTATAACCATGCATTTAGTTCATTCAGGGCCTTTTGTGCCCAATCACGGCTGCCTGAAAGTTGGCCCATCCCAGTAGCTCACATCCTCCAATTTATGGTTTACTTACATGCCCAGGGCTTAGCCCCCCGCACCATAGCATCCAGGCTGTCAGCGCTGGCATTCATGGCCAAGGTGGGTGGTTTTGCTGACAGCACAAGTGATTTTCGCATACGACATGTTTTGGAAGGGTGGGTGTGGGAACGTGGGCGCAGCCCGGACGACCGCCACCCTATTTCTCCAGGGGTATTTACCCACCTTGCACGGGGTTGGCATGACCTGTGTTTCGACAGGTATGAGGCAACCCTGTTTCACGCGGCTACTACGGTGGCCTTTTATGGGGCGCTCCGCATCAGTGAGCTGGTGCTATTGTCTAAGGCGGATGCGAGTCGTAGGGCACTGGAACTCGAAGATGTCTATGTTTCTTCTGATTGGGCTCAGCTGAGGATACGCTCCTCTAAGGTTGATCAGCACGGTGTAGGCAGTGGTGTAAGACTGCTACGATGTTCCTTGGCAGACATCTATCCGGTTGGTGCCCTACAGGAGTTCCTTGCACTACGTGGTACGCACCCTGGCCCATTTTTCTGTCACCAAGATGGGTCTCCCCTTACTAAATTTCAATTTTGGAAGGTGACCGGTAAGGCACTAGCCAGTGTTGGCCTCCCTGGGGCTCGTTATGGCACCCATTCATTCCGGATAGGGGCGGCTTCACCGCAGCGGCGTTTGGGTACTCTGGGGCTGAAATATGCAACATGGGAAGGTGGGGATCACGATGTTTTCTGTTGCATGTTCGCTCTCTTCAACAGTGAGTACCAGTTAAGTCACTGCCCTGTTTCCTTTTTTCCTTGACAGACCCTGGGTGTCGTCTTACACCGGTGACAGTATGGCTGGTGGGCCACAGCTATGTGCACAGGGCAGTGCAGTTTGCTGCGGCGACAGAGTGGGGACCCCGACTGGGACTGGGTGCATCCGCAAGTCTCAGGTGGTACGGTAAGCGCGGAATGTTATGGCGGGAACTGTTGCCATTCCTTTTCTCCATCAGGGATGCTGACCCGCCTGATGTCCTGATTATACACCTCGGGGGTAATGATTTAGGACAGGTCACGGGCCTATCGCTGAAGCATGCGATTTGCGGTGACCTGGCCTACTTGCATTATGTGTGGCCTGCCAGAACCCTAATTTGGTCGGACATGATACCGCGGCACGCTTACAGGGGAGGGTTTAACCTCCAGGCCCTTGATCAGGCTCTGCGCTTGGTGAACAGGGCTATTGCCCGGTTCTTTCTGGACAAGGGTTGGGGGCGCGTCATTCGACACCCCACCATCAGTCTCCAAAATTATGAGCTTTACACAGGGGATGGGGTCCATCTGTCGCCGGGAGGTATGGACCTCTTGTTGGGAGATTGGCTAGCAGGCCTGTTGACCGAGCTGACGGTCTGGGGGGGCGGGCGGTGAGCCTTTGTTGAAGCCTCCCCGTGTGGCGGGTAGCACTGGTAAGGTAAACATTTATGACCCACAGGTATCCGGCAGGTTCGCAATTGACTGGACAACACTAGACAGGCACAAGTTGGTTAACGTTGTCCGGTCAACGATGAACCAGGCAATGGGGTGATGGCACGAGCTAGGCAGCAGGCATCACCCCGTTATTTTACGGATACGCGTCAGAGGGTGGGGTCAGTAGTTAGATTATTGACTACGGTCAACAATTTGTTTGTTGTCAACAAACAAATTGATACAAATGGATACATTGTAACCAATTGCCGTTGGCAATTTTAGGTGGAACCTTACCAGTGTTACTTCGGCCTGCTTGCCTTAAGAATTATAATTGGTTGAATACCAATAGAAATTTATAATTCGGACTAGGGCATGAATCAATAAATGTGGCCCAATGCCGTTATCCACTTTTACCAGTGTCTGAGTCCTTTATTGGGGGGGTGCGCCTGCAATGTAAGCGCGGCACCAAAATGGCCGCCGCGCTCTTTGCGGCCCCCCCCCACCGGACTTGGACATCCGGGTAGTTAGGGGGGCGTGGCCAGCACCCTTTAAAAGGGGTGGCCACGAGGCAGCCGCGCTGCCATTTTGTGAAGCGACGGAGAGGAGAAGTTTTTCCCCTCCAACCCCTCCCTAGTTAACAGTGTGATATTTTGGTCGCTTCGGGGCCGGGTGGGAATTTTTGGCTAGGACCTACAATTGGCTTCCGGGTCCTGGCTTTTTTGCCCATCCCACACTGTTGCTATGGTTTGGCATAGGGGTTTCTTGCTGCTGCTGTTGACTTTGGTCACATGGGCGGGTAGCACTGGTAAGGTAAACATTTATGACCCACAGGTATCCGGCAGGTTCGCAATTGACTGGACAACACTAGACAGGCACAAGTTGGTTAACATTGTCCGGTCAATGATGAACCAGGCAATGGGGTGATGGCACGAGCTAGGCAGCAGGCATCACCCCGTTATTTTACGGATACGCGTCAGAGGGTGGGGTCAGTAGTTAGATTATTGACTACGGTCAACAATTTGTTTGTTGTCAACAAACAAATTGATACAAATGGATACATTGTAACCAATTGCCGTTGGCAATTTTGGGTGGAACCTTACCAGTGTTACTTCAGCCTGCTTGCCTTAAGAATTATAATTGGTTGAATACCAATAGAAATTTATAATTCGGACTAGGGCATGAATCAATAAATGTGGCCCAATGCCGTTATCCACTTTTACCAGTGTCTGAGTCCTTTATTGGGGGTGCGCCTGCAATGGCAACACATCATTTGCAAAAAGAGGACAGGTTTTGTTTGTTAAAGAAAGCAGCGCTTGTTTCTCAATATAATATAGTCTCTGAGTAAAGGTTGCCCTGGATTGAAAGCTGGTCATATCCGACTCTAGGGTTCAGTGCTCATCTCTGTTTACAGCCAAAGAGCCAATGCTGTCTGCATTTGCAAATGTTTCCATGGACATGTGGCAGGCATGACTAGACACCAGAGTGCATGGAATGCTGTTTATCTTCCCACCAAAGTGGTACCTATTTATCTACTTGCAATTTCTTGCTTTCGAGCGGCTATGTTTAGTAGTAGCTGGGACAGAAATGGGAGCTCATTCCGTCATGCAGTACCCATGAATTTAACTCTGATCTTCCACTCAGTGAGTTCAGCGTCTTAACCACTTGAGCCACCACAGTCTCTGGGACAATAATCTAAATACTTGTTGTTTTCCAAGCATGAAAATGGAGCCAAGAGGAATGCCAATTGATCTGGAGAAAAAGTAATCACTTACTAGTATAAGAATCTATTGGCATAAAGTGCACATAGCCAGGATGCTTGGCTAAAAAGTGAAGGCACAGCCAGAGTTTTATAGGTTGGATCCATGTTCTAGTTTCCAGTCGACCTAACTCCAGATTCTAGATACATGGCTGTGCATCCTACACAATTGGGAACTTCCAAAATGTGATGTTAAAAGGTGACTTGTTCTTTCTCTACAGCAAGATTATAATCATTGACTCAAATAGGAACACTTTAGAATAGCTGGTCCATTGGCTTAGCTTTAAATACATGGAGGGCAGAGAGAACATGATGTCTACCACTGATGTAAGAAAAAACAAACAAACCCCAGCTGATGTGCTATAGTTGACAAGATCATGTGCATAGTTATGATGGGCAGTCAAGCTAGAATTGTACCTAAAAGCTAACTCCAGTATCTAAATTCTTTAACTTGTTCTAGACTCTAGAGCATTATTTTGTAATGTCCAACACAGGCTTTCTCAACCCTCCTGGGCAGCTGAATGGGCCGGTCATGTAAAATGTGTGCTGTGCATGTGCAGAATGCATTTAGTGACATTCTGTGCATGCACAGTGTGCAATTTTCTGCTTCCAGGATTGGCAAGGTCATCGCGGGCCTGATGAACTGGCTTTGGGGGCCGGGTTTGGCCTGTGGACTGTAGGTTGAGAATGCCTGGTCTAGCAGAAGTTCTTCCAAACCAATGGAAGCTCCCTCTATAATGTTAGATTTTACAGAATTTATGGATAACAGATTAACATCTCAATAGTACAAAAGCCATGAATAGGCCCTTTAGACCCAGCTGTATTGAAGATAAAGCTACAGGATCATCTGCATGTAACAGTAGGGGAATTTTGTTGAAAAACAAGTTTTAGAAAATTACTCTCATCCATTCTCAAAGTGGGCCCTAAGCCATTCATGAACAAGTTAAAAAAGATATGTGGTTGACCTTTTATACTGATTGGCACATCAACCAGTGGTGCAAAGAGTATAACTTGTCCAGAAAAATGATTTGTGCTGATATTGAATTGACTCTTGAAAAGACCATTCCACATACACATGCTTCTAGCATGGAATTTGATTCTCTGTGGTGCTATCCTGTGTAGTTGCAATACGTAAATGAATAGATCAGTGATGGCTAACCTTGGCACTCTAACTGTTATGGAACTTCAATTTCCAGAAGCCCTGAACAGCAGGAGTGCTGACCTGGGCTTCTGGTAATTTAAGTCCAAGAACAGCTGGAGTGCCAAGGTTAGCCACTAGGTGAATAGATAATGAAGAATGGGACCAATCACATGGGATTTTGCATCTTCTTTGACCTCCAACTAATGATGCACGGTCCTGAAGATAAAGGCACAACCACATGCTTGTAATGTGACAGACCCTTAAGACAGTATTGTATTGTGAAGATGCAGTTTCTGCATGGTCATAGGTGTGTATAGAAACTAACAAGATTTCAACATGCAGGAGGGAGTATCTTTAAAATTTAAATCACAAGTAAATATTTTGGCGATGCTGCAAGGAATTATAGCAGTATGCTCCATGGTTATAAATAAACTGTCAATGAAAGCAACAACGTGCCACTGCAGAAGCTTGTTCCTGTTGAAAAGTGAGGTGTCAGCAGGCAAGCAACGTTATGCTGAAAGGACATCTCTATTTTGAAGAATTCACACAATGACCAGTTGGAAATGAAGGAAGGAAGGAAGGAAGGAAGGGAGAGGGTGAGAGGCTTTATAAAGCCATTTCTAGCTTGTAATTTTAATAAGCAGTTTTGCCAGGATAGCATGCCTTATTCTATGAAAATTTCTGTATTAAAAGAACAGGTGTGTTGGAAAAGACAGTTAAGCAAAAATTTTCAGCCTCACTATGTAGTCATGTAGTAATGTAGCCTGACCCCATTTCTCTTCTTTTTAAAGAGTATCTTTCCTTTTCGAAAAGTAAAATGCTTAAAATTAAAATTCCTATAGCCATTCAGGTACTGTATACTGTAGGCTCCGTTTCCAGATGTTATGTCAAAAGCACAAAGTGAAGAAATGGAGGTCACTTTTCCCTTCATTTCTTTGCTATACATGTATATGGTGAAGGTGGAACACTATTTACAAATATTCTTCAAAGGCCAGAACTCAGGGTCAAAACAGATGTTAGAAAGACATATCCATATTGGAGAGTTGTGATGGAGGCAGTCTTTCATGTTTGAACATTCAGATTTAGAGAAATCCTCTGTCCTAAGTTCAGAAGAACAGTACTTTAGTGTATGGGACCAAAGACAACCGGACAACCGAAGGGTTGGTTTAACTCAGGTTTATTGCATGAGGTTCCAGTGAAGCATGAGGTAATGGCGGTGATACATCTCAATATATACAGTAGCTCTCTACATTTGAATCTTGTAGCACGGTAGCTGATTGGCTGCTACCGGCGTGGCCTCGCCCAGGCACGCCTCTTTCTTCTGCTGCTGAATGCGGGGAAGGTTTTCCCGCGGCTGTCCGTGATTGAGCAATGTGAACCATGTGAGGCTGAACGCTCGCAGCTGCCCTCTATGGGCTGTCTGCTCGCGTTCTTTTACAGCTGGTATCGTTTGTATCTGGAGTGGTTACATTCTTGCTTTTACAGTATAATGAACATGCATACATACATACATAACATCCCTCCCCCCTAGGATGGGACGAAGTCCCGCAACCATTGTGGCTTGCCGCACGTGCGCTTGGGACGCGCTTGCGTCTGACCTAGTACTGGAGAGCCTGTGATCCCTGACTCCGCGGGTGCTTGTCCTGCAACAGGAAACGGGGATTCGTTAGTGGCTCTGTGGGGCGTTCGTGCCTGCCTCGCGCCCGGGGATGGGAAAGGAATGAATAGTTGGGAGGTGAACCCCTGTCTGTTGCTCTCTGACCCCGGGGATCCTCCTATTGTGAACCGCGGAACCGATGAGGTCGCCCTTGTGGTTCGGCTACCTTCTGATTCCTGCTCGGGGGACCTTGAGACTGTGGTGGGCGGACTCGCTGACGCCTCCCATCTTGGGGGTGTCGGTCTCCGGGGAAATGGCGCTATATCGCATTCTGACTCACAGGGGCTACTGGGACTGGAGGTACCAGGGGCTGAACTGAAACCCCTCTTTTCGCTAGGACGGGTGGGGGACCACTCCGCTAACTCCCCCTGGTACTGTAAATCAACGTCTAAGCTTCTATGGGCATCTGTGTTTCGGGGAAACTCCCGCAAAAGATTTCTGTGGATCGATTCCCTTTCCTCCCCCCTTGGTGGGGACCCATGCTCCCCTTTTCCTCCCCCTTGGGTTAAGCGGGTGGGGGAGTACCCTAACGCTGATTCGATACTATTCTCGTCTTCGTCCTGCTCTCCGGGGACCCTGCGCCTGAGTTGGTCCACGTGCCGCCTCCACAGGAAGCCTGTACTGGTCTCTACGCGGTATGAGACGGGGCCGGTTTGTTCTACTATGGTGCCCGGCACCCAGGCTGGCCCCGCGCTGGCGTAGTTCCTGCAATGCACCGGGGCGCCTACGCTGAAACTCTTTGTGGGTACCACCCCTATGTTCCGCCCTTTGTCCTCTACTCTCGTGGGGTCTAGCTTGGAGATTCCCGTGGCCAGCTTCCTGCGCATCAACAGCTCTGCGGGGGAGTACCCTGATGCTAATGGGGTGACCCTGTATCTAAGCAGGAACTGGCACAATTTCAGGTCGAGGTCTCCGGGGCCCATGCGCAGCAGTGCGTCTTTCGTGGTGCGCACGAGGCGCTCTACTTGGCCGTTGGTGGCCGGGTGAAAGGGGGCAGAGGTGACGTGCCGAATGGCGTTTCGCTCCATGAATGCCCCGAACTCGGCGGACGTGAAACAGCTAGCGTTATCGCTGACGAGGGTGTCGGGTAAACCGAACGTGGAAAAGACCCTCCTTAACTGTTTAATTGTTGTGGCCGAGGAGGTGCTCGAGACTGGAATGACCTCCAACCACTTGGAGAACGCGTCCACCACGAGGAGGAAAAGCGTTCCCCTGAACGGGCCAGCAAAGTCTACATGTATCCGGGACCAGGGCCCCCTAGCCGTGTCCCACTCCCTAGGTGGCGAGCGAGCCTCTTCTGGCCTTGAGCTTTGGCACGCTTCGCAAGTGCCGACCATGTGTTCGATGTCGGCGTCTAGCTGGGGCCACCAAAAGTAACTGCGGGCCAGCGCCTTTGAGCGGACGATCCCCGGGTGGCTGACGTGCAGCAGTTTAAGCACCCTCGGCCGGAGAGGCGTGGGGATCACTACCCGCTGTCCCCACAAAAGGCAACCCCTCTCTAGGGACAACTCTAGTTTCTTTTTGAAAAATGTGTCGAATTCCGCTGCTGGGGAAGACACGGGCCACCCTTTCTGTACCCAGGAGCAAACTGTGGCCAGCGTTTTGTCCTTGCCTGTCGCTTTGGCGATGTCGACCGGTACTACTGGAGGGGAGTCTAGAACCTCTATCATTAAGACCTGGTGGTCCCTCTCTACTCCGCCCACGTGGCAGCCATCCCGGGGAATGGGGGACCTCGACAGGGCGTCGGCATGGCTGATCTCCTTCCCGGGCCGGTATACCAACGCGTGCTGATACGCGTTGAGAAAGATGGCCCACCTGAGCATTCTCGGGGACAGGATTTGGGGTGTGGGCTTATCTGCGGTGAAGATGCCTAACAAAGGCTTATGGTCAGTCACTATGGTGAAGGGGCGGCCGTACACAAAATCATGAAATTTCTTGGTCCCCGCAATTATTGCTAGTGCTTCCCTGTCTGTCTGGGCATAGTTTCTCTCCGCTTGGGACAAAGACCTAGAGTAGAATGCTATCGGGGCCTCCCTACCATTCTCCAGCACATGGCATAACACCGCCCCCACCCCCACCGGGGATGCATCGCAAACCAGGACCACTGGGCGTTTGGGATTGAAGTGGGTCAGTACGGCATCTGATGCCAGGAGTCGCTTCAGGTCATTGAAAGCCTTCTCCTGGTCGTCGCCCCACTTCCATGCCTCGTCCTTTTTTAACAATTTGTGTAGCGGTTCTGCCACGGCTGCCTTCCGCGGGAGGAAGGAGTGGTAGAAATTGAGCAGTCCGAGGAACGACTGCAACTCGGGCTTGGAGGTGGGGCGAGGGGCCTTCTTGATGGCGGCTACCTTGGATTGTGCTGGCCTTATTCCCTCGGGCGTGACACGGAACCCTAGGAACTCAACTTCTGTAGCGAAGAAGACGCATTTGTCTTTTCGCAACCGCAACCCCGCCTTTTCGAATATAGTCAGGACCTTTCCCAACCTTGTTGCTAACTCGGCCCGGCTCCCCCCTGTAATCAATACGTCATCAAAATAGGGCAACACCCCCTCTAGCCCCTTCAGGAGGCGTTCCACAAGTGACTGGAAGATCCCGGGCGCCGAATTCACGCCGAATTGGAGGCGCGATACCTGGAACGCCCCTTTGTGGGTGACTATGGTCTGCGCAGCAGCTGCGGCGGGGGTCACTGGGAGTTGCTGGTAGGCTTGGGCCAGGTCGAGTTTAGCGAAACACCTCCCCCCGTGTAACCTGGCCAACAAGTGGCTGACTACCGGCACCGGATACGCATTAGGGCGGATCGCCTTATTGATGGTGCACTTGTAATCAGCGCATATGCGGACCTCCCCGTTGGCCTTGAGCGCTGTTACAATTGGAGTTTCCCACTCCGCAGAATCAACAGGAACAAGAATCCCCTGGCCCACCAACTTGTCCAACTCCGCCTCTATTTTGTCCTTTAGTGCGAAAGGCACTCTGCGCGGTTTAAGTCTGATTGGACGTACTTCAGGGTCCAGGTCGAAAGTCACTGGGGGGCCCTTGAATTTCCCGAGCCCCTTTTTAAAAACCTCGGGGTGCGCATCGCACACGCTCTGTATTGGATCAGTCCCGGCGGCGTGTGCTTTCACGGCGTGAACCCCCCCAATGAACAATCCCAGGGGCTGGAACCATTGAGTCCCGAGGAGGCTGCATTTACCTCCCTTGAGGACGACTAGGGGAAGCGTTGCGGTGTGCTTTTTAAACTGAACCCGGAACTTCCCAACCCCCAACACTGGGATGCGGTTCCCTTGCACGTCCTTCAGTGTGGCCCTCAACGCCTTGAGCTTGGGCCGCATGTGGGGGGCGATTTTCATAAACTCCCCCTGGGAAATAATGGAGTATGAAGAACCCGAGTCCACCTCCATTCTAACAGGGGCCCCTTGTATTACTACCTCAACGAAGTAACGGGGGTGCTCCGTGGAAACGCTGCAAACCGGCGCGTCGTCCTCGCTGTCGTCGGAGATGCGCCCTACTTCGTCCCGCGTCCTCGTGGTCCGGGTGCCGTCCTTTGGCCTCGTGGTGCGGTCCTGCCTCGTGGTGCGGTCCTGCCTTGCCGAGCGGTCTGGAGAACTCCTGGTGGCCTCGCGCCGTTTCCGGCAGACCTTGGCGATGTGCCCGCGCCGGCCGCAGTTGTGGCACTCGGCCTTGCGGAATGGGCATTTGGCACGGGCGTGGGCGGCGCCGCAGCCGTCGCAGCGCCGGCCCTCTCTCTGGACCCTCCGGACGTCCTCGTCGTCGCCGCTCTCCGCAGACGAGTTCGAAACTCGCCGGGCCGTGCGCACCGAGCTCTCTGCCTTGGCGGTCTTCGGGCGCCAGTCCTGAAGCTCGTGCACCCCGGCAGAAGTGGCCTCCGCGGCCTGTGCCGTGTCGAGGACTTGTTGCCACGAGGGAGGCGGCTCCCTTTTCATCAGTGCGCGCTGAGTCTCTGTGTCCCTCAGACCGCAGAGTAGGCAGTCCCGGAGGGTGATTTCGGGGAGCTCCCACTTGCATGGGCCGGCGGCCAACCGCAGGGCCGCGGCGAACTCATCGACCGATTCCCCGGGTGCCTGGACTCGCCTCCAGAACGCGCTCCGAGCGGGGAACATCGCTATGGCTGGCCGGAGATGGGCGCGCAACGCCGCCAGGAGCTCTGTGGCTTTGAGGTCGCTCACCTTCCTCGGCGCAATCAGGTCCACCAAGGTCCTCTTGGTCTCGTGTCCGAGCATGCGGACGAAAATGGCCCTCTTTTTGGCCTCATCTGAGACTTCGAGCTCCACCAGCGCTGCGTTGAAGTCTATCTCAAACAGCTCCAAGTCTCCCGGCTTCTTGATCACGTAGCCGGCGCATGTCTTGGTCCCGTGGGCAGCCATTATCCCACCTTTGTCGCCAATTTAGTGTATGGGACCAAAGACAACCGGACAACCGAAGGGTTGGTTTAACTCAGGTTTATTGCATGAGGTTCCAGTGAAGCATGAGGTAATGGCGGTGATACATCTCAATATATACAGTAGCTCTCTACATTTGAATCTTGTAGCACGGTAGCTGATTGGCTGCTACCGGCGTGGCCTCGCCCAGGCACGCCTCTTTCTTCTGCTGCTGAATGCGGGGAAGGTTTTCCCGCGGCTGTCCGTGATTGAGCAATGTGAACCATGTGAGGCTGAACGCTCGCAGCTGCCCTCTATGGGCTGTCTGCTCGCGTTCTTTTACAGCTGGTATCGTTTGTATCGAGTGGTTACATTCTTGCTTTTACAGTATAATGAACATGCATACATACATACATAACAAGTACTGTAATTGAACAAAGAAGCTAATTTGTGAACTCGAGGAGGCGTGTGTATGTATGTATGTGTGTAATCCTGTTGTAATATTCACATTTAATTATCCCATAATTTTTTCTTTTTCTGATAATAATAATTTCGTGTCAAATTATTCTGGGCTGAAATGATTTTTGTTGAAGAAACTCTGCTCAGGGAATGCCCAAATGAAGCTCTTTTCATTTTCCCATTTGACTTTAACCCCACATTTCCAGATTTATCATGGGATTCAAGGAGGAACAAACTTTGTATAAGCTACAACTTACTTCGTTCTTGATAATTTTCAAAACATTGTGGCTGAAATGCTGTTGGCATAGCTCCAGATGTGCAAGGCTGATGATGTCATCAGTGGTGGCTTTATATTGCTATTTAAAAGTTTCTGAATTTCCCCTTCACTCAAAGGTTCTGAGATTCCCTAGAGATCTGTTTTGTCCTGAAGATGCTTTTAGAGTCCTCAGGATGGTGGAGGAAGTCTTTAATGTTTGAAAAACATAAAACCTCTCAGCCATTATAGACTTTCCCCACCCCAGTGTATATGTGCATATTAAGGGCTTTGGTTTGGGTTAAAGATTTCTCTCAAAAGAATAATTTCCCCCCTAAGTCTAAATGGGCTAACATTATATCAAAATGTAGTGTGATCTTTATATAGCCTTGTCAGCCAGAAAAAATCCCAATTAACATGTGCAACATTATAGAGAAAATATTGTCACCACTGTTGACAAGCTATGAGGACCACCATCTTTGCCTTTCTTTCTCCTAGAACTACTTTTTAAGACATAATGGTAAAAAATAATAGCAAATCTCTTGATCAGCACTGTGGGTTATTTCCCAAATGGAAGTTCAGGAAGTCTATAAACTGAACTAAGTGGCAGTTCATTGCTTCCTCTCCCTAGCCTGGCATTAAGAACTGTCTCTGGATTGATGGATAAAGGAGTTGTTAGTAATTACACACAGCAAGCTCTGGTTCTGTACAGAGACTTCAAAGGACTCACATGAACAATATATATTCTATAACATTAAAGCAAAGATTGAGTAGATGGAATATTGACAAATAGTATTTCACTTGTATAACAAATGGTTATATTAATATTTTCTTTATTCTTGCAATAAAAAGGGACATGCTGGGCAAATTCTAACAGTCAGGACTGGCAATCATTGATGCATCTACTACAGAAATGGAAGGTTCTACCTAGATGGTACAGATGTGAAAAACAGAGGTCATTAGAGATGTTTTAATAAAATAATAATAATGACGACGATGACAACGATTACAATAGCTGTGCACTTGCCCACTGCTTTGGTTTATGTCAAAATAAGGACATGCAGATTGGTGACCCAACTTTTCTTGTATCCAGTGGAAGATACTCCTCCCTAATCTATGTCCATGCTAAAATTTGTATATTACCAAATCTATGTGGAAAAGAACAGTTCCTAGGAATAATGAAAAGCTAGTGTATGTAGCTTGGGTTGGGGACTTGATAGGACTATTAGAATTATTTGTCTATTTGAAGGCCAAGGAACTCAAGAAAAGAAGAGCAGAAGACAGCTCTTATGAACTTTGGCAGTGACATCACCATAGGTAAAGGTAAAGGTTTCCCTTGCTCGAAAGCCAGTCGTATCCGACTCTAGGGTGCAGTGCTCATCTCTGTTTCTAAGCCGAAGAGCCAGCGCTGTCTGCTTCTGCAGACGTTTCCGTGGTCATGTGGCAGGCATGACTAGACACCGGAGAGCACGGAACGCTGTTACCTTCCCACCGAAGTGGTCCCTATTTATCTACTTGCAATTTCTTGCTTTCGAACTGCTAGGTTGGCAGGAGCTGGGACGAAGACGGGAGCTCATTACCATACAGAAAGAAAAACCAAAGTTGGTGAGTAAAGGGCAGAAGCCAATGCCCTAAAGCGAAATTCTGATCCAAATACTCAAAATTTCTTAAAGAATGCAGGCATTCACCTGCACATACACATTTGGTTTAAGTCACGTAATACATTTCAACAACTAAGTTAAAAAGAAGGAGAAAAGGAAAACAAAATTTGGAAACACAAGGTCCAATCTGTTACACCAGGAGTTCTCAACCTGTTTAAGTCGGGGGCTGGGTCATGCTCCCTCAGACTGCTTCAGGGGCTGGATGGCCATATTGCCCTTCCTCCACAACATGGCACTTCCTGGTGTGGTGGAGGTGGTGGTGGGCTACATGAAATGGTGCCATGGGCCGCATCCAGCCCACAGGCCACAGGTTGAGAATCCCTGCATTACACCAATGCAAATCCTTGCTTTGCATTCTAGTTAAGCTAAATGTCATAGAAAGTGGCTGTGTCTTAACTCAGAAGCTTACCCAGCACCTTGGCAAGTTGGCCTCATTGATGTGTGTGAGAAGTTGTCAGTCTCCAGGATTTTTCTTATAAGTTACTGATGTTGACAGCTTCCGTTCCCCCCATTTAATCATTTCATAGCCTTCTTGTTTAACATTATTTTACCCCATATAATGCTGGAATTTACATGAAGCAACAAATGTGTAACCTTTTGTCCATGATAAGATTCAGAGTTGAGGCAGAAACTTCCTCTCCTGTGAGGAGAATGTGAACATGTTATACTGCACTCATGATAGGTGAATATTAGCTCCAGTACAGTACCAGAAATAGTATCGTTCTCAATATTATAGGGGCATAAAATAGGGGCAACTAGTGGACTGAATCTTCTTCTTCTTGTGCCATATCCAATTCTGAATATTGGCAATCCTCATGGTAATCAGCCATCAAGACTCTACTGCGAATATAATGCAGTGGCCTTTCATCTGCCTTCTGCATTGCAGCATGACACCCATACCATTGATACAACTCCATGAGTCATTTTCTGGTCCCAAGCCCTTTTGGCACAGAAAGTCCTCCTCAACCCCAGGCCAGTATTGATGAAGCTTCTGCCCTCCAACAAGATGGATTCAAGTGGGATTTAATCCACTTGGAGACCAGTCCACCCAGTGGACTGAATGGCAGGGGTTATCCTAAAATTTCAATGGGGAATATCCCACCTGTTGTCTATGGAACAGGAAACTGCCTCTGGATCAAGAAAGTTTCATTGCTTTTATGTCTTGTCAGTGAGTTTCCAGGACAATTGGGTGGCCATTGTGTTGAGTTAGAGAGAAACCTTTGGTCTGGTGATCTATCATGCACATTTGGCTGAGTGTAGTTTCTTGATCAGCACTTCACATAAGGAAAAGGAATTTTTTAAAAACATGTTTAATTTACTACTACTACTACTACTACTACTACTACTACTACTACTACTACTACTACTACTACTACTACTACTACTACTACTACTACTACTACTAGAAGTTTTATTTATATACTGCTTTATCTCG